>CAJVQA010012602.1:0-10017 GCA_910591915.1 Cetraspora pellucida
GTACTTTATGTAAAATCTCAATTAAATATTCAATAAAGATAGAGGCATGGCCTCATTATTAATATTAAAAAAAAAAATAAATAAATTATATATAAAAAATAAAAAATCAAACATATAATCTGTGATTTAAACTTACAAAAGTGACCAAAGCTTATTTAGATTTGAGTTTGAATAATAATATAAGAAAGAAAAATATGATATTTAATTTATTAAATAGTTTAAAGATTAATTTTAATAATAATTTATAATATTAAAATAGATGATAGAGGTAAACTAAAAAAAAACTATAAGATAAGTTAATAAAAGATAAAATTTAAGACTGTGTAGAGCATGAAATATAGTATAAAATTCATATTTGTTTATATATTTGTTGGTTTAAATAAAGAAAAAGTTTAATAAAAAAAGAAGTAGCAATATAATAAAATAAAAATAGTATAAATAGTAGAAATAAGGTTAATAAAAATTAAATCAAATAAAGTAAAAATAAAAAATAGTAAGTATAAAAGTTATGCAGTTTAAAACTGTTGAGTATAAAAATTTTTCTATACAAATTAGAAATAAAATTAATAGATATATTAAGAGCAATTATATTTAAGATATAATTAAAAGAATTAAAAACTAAGTAATAAATTGTTTAAGTAGAGAAACAGATAATATAATGTAATAAATAACTAGTTTAATTGTATTAGTAATAGAAAAAAAATAAAAAAAAGGTATATTTATAAAGGGTATAAAAAACAAATAGTTTATTTATAAAAATTTTAACTTAAAAGATTTTTAAAACAAAGAAATAAAAGTTATAAATAAAATTGAAGATCTTTTAATTATAATTAATATAAAGCCAAGTGGCTTTTTAGTTGATGCCTAATACAATAGTAGATCATTATTAAAAACAATATTGAGATATTCAAAATGTTATAATATAAGCTTAATAATAGTATAAATAAATTATTAAATAAAGATCTTAATAGAAAATTAATTAATAAATAAAGTATAAGCAAGATTGTAAGAGTTATTAGTTAAAAATATTAAAAAAAATATATTTAGTAACTACAAGCAAGTTGGTTAGCAAAATTATTAAATAAATCATTTTGGTATATAATGACTTTATAAAAAGTAAGCTAAATATTATAAAAATTAATAAAGTTAATAAGAGTTTGCCAAATGGAAAAGTATGAAGTATAAATATAAAAGAATTTAGATGTTGATTAATAGATATTATAGTATTTAGAAATTACTAATTATAAGTTAGTAAAAATGTAAACAAAGTACTTTCTAGAAGCAGTAATAATTGCTAAGAGAATAGTAAAAATTTCAGCTTTAAAAAAATATAGTTAAAGTTAACTTATATCTAAAATAAGTAAATAGTTGTTAAGTTATCAACTTGAAACCAACTTATACCTATAGAGTATTGAAAAATATTAAGATTAATAATAAAACAAATAGTATAAAATGTAATAAAATATAGATTGTAGTTAAAGTTAATAATAGACTATAGACTATTAATAAGTTAACATAATTAGAAGATATAAAATAGTTGTTGTAAATTGATTGTTAATGAAAAAGAAAATAGAATATATAAAAAATATTGAATAGCTACAGAGTATACAATGTTAAAAAAGTTAACATATAAGTTAAAAGTTTTGTCAAAATAAATACAATAATATAATTTAATAACTAGGTTTGTAAAAATAAAAATAATATATTTGTTAGCAATTATATTAGAATTATAATAATATTTGAAATATATTATGATAGTAGAAAAAGAAGTAAAATAAAGATTAGAAAACTGTGACTAAAATAAATAATATTAGTAAATAATAAAAGTAAAGTCTGTAAAACTATTATGTTTTGTGATCTTACTAATAATTATTTAATTAATAAAAATAATAAATAACTAAAATTTAGTATTAGAGATAAAATAATTATAGTATAAAAAAACTAGTTTGCTTAAAGTAAGTTGAAATAATTATATAAAGTATATTGATAGAAATAACTTGTAATAATATTTTTAAAAATAATAAACTATTATAATATAATGTTTTTGAAAACTTTGTTTAGTTTGAAAAGAATATGTTGCTAATATAATAGATATGAATTGTTATAAGTAGTAAGTTGATTAAAAAAAAAAAAAATTTGTAATATCTGAATTGTTTTTTAAAAATAAGATATTTAAAATAAGAAAAAATAAAAAAATAAAAAAAAATTGTTCTATATTTAGAATATATAGAATATTGTAAGTTGAGCTAGTTAAAAACATTTAGCCAATATGCTTAATAAGCTATATTATTTTAAAGTTTGTGGTTAAACAATTAGAACATTAATAATTAGATTAGAATATAAAAACATATTGTTAGAAAACTAAAAATTATTTTGTAGTTAATGCAAATAAATATATCTAATAAGTTAAAATTATTAAGTTATTTAAAAAGATTAGAAATATGGTGTTGTAATTAAATATTTCAGATACAACTATTATAAACTCTTTCTGTAAATCACTTATACCAAAAAACACAAAACAACATTTAATTATTTCTCAATATTTTACTAAGTAAACCTTACTTGACCTCTTAAGTAAACTTGTCCAGCACATTTTTTTACTCCTAGGCGGCTGTGTTTTAATTCCTAATAACACTTGAGTGCCAGGAAAAGTTTCAAAAACCATATTTTTGGTTTTTGTCTATTTACTCAATATTTTACTAATTAAATCTATCATACTGCCTATTCAAAAGTTGTTCAGCTCACTGAGCCGGACATTTTGATATATAATTTGTCTAAAACAGACCAAAATTCATAGAGATACAAGTGAAAAGCAAAAACAAAAACTTGTTTTTTGTAGGTTTTTTCATTGGCAATTTTAGGAAAATTTGCTGGGATGCCCCAGAAATTTCACTTTTCTGGTATCCATTAGAATTTCCTAAAACCCAATTAGCTTACCTGAAGCTCAAACTTTTTTTCAAACTTTTCTAATTAGTCTGGAAACCTTTAAATTAAACAAATTTTTTCAAAAAACATACTTAGAAATCTATTTTTAGAAAAAAATGCCAACCTTGTTTACAACCATACCAGATACCATTGACCTTGACTATTTTTACTAGAAGTGTTCTAAAAGCTTCGGTATTGGTATCTATAAGGATGCAGCATATACATCATGTCCTATCTCCACAAACAAACAACCAAATAATTGTATTTATACTGAACTTAGAGGTAGTATTAAAAGTAGTCACTACTTCAAAGTACCAGAATCTAGCGCTATTATTACTTGCTTCTGTGGCAAGTACCACACTCATTTTATATCAACAATTAACCAAACCTATAAACAACATGAAATGATCACCATTATTAGAAAACCTAGAAATAAAAAAATTCTTGCAAATAACATTGCAAACTCTACTGAATTTGTTTCACTATCACCTACAGCATTTCCTTTATCTACTACACACAACTATCTCTATGCCAAATGTAACTTACCTATTACTTGCAAAGAAATGAACAACCAACATTACTTGGCATCTGATGCTATTTTATATAATGACAAACCTCATCATAAAACCTGTACAGAAATCCAACAACCCATTCGAAAAGCATAGGTGCGCCTGGTCATGTGTTTGGGATAATTCTGGACAGCCAAAGGTGCTGGAAATGAATTCAATTAAAGGACTTTAAGTCCACAGAATACATGAATACATTGAATTGGTAATTTTAAGTAATTAGTAATTTTAAGTAATTTGAACTGAAATGATGATATGCTCCTGGAAGATTAGCAAGTGAGATTGCACCAGGTATCATCATAACAGTAGAGCGAGTGAGAAGCAGCATCAGCCGGTGGTTTCCCGCCTGCTCGAAGCAGGCCGGCTGTTAAATAGGAAAATGGCAGAATCAGGAGACTGTTCCACTGCGTGTGATGGGTAGGGATGGGTCAAGAAAATGCAAGTTAAATGAATTGGGTTCTTGTGAGAAAGAGTGCATAGAATTGGCTTTTCCCCATGACCTTTTTATATTTGTCGCTTTGGTGGTTTTTTGACTTTGCATGACTTTTCGATTTTGCATGAATTTTCAATTCGTCAATAACTTTATTTTTCGATTGATTCTTAAGCATGTAACCAGGCCGATTTGGGCACATGCCATGTGCCTCACTGATTTTGCGTGGTCGATCCTTGATACGGGTAACCGGGCTGAGGCAAGTACGTGCCGCATGTCCCCTTCCCAATGCTCCCTGTCTTTTCGATCTGTTGATCCTTGTCAACATGCACGAAAAGCATAGGTGCGCCTGGTCATGTGTTTGGGATAATTCCAGACAGCCAAAGGTGCCAGAAATGAATTCAATTAAAGGACTTTAAGTCCGCAGAATACATGAATACATTGAATTGGTAATTTTAAGTAATTAGTAATTTTAAGTAATTTGAACTGAAACGATGATATGCTCCTGGAAGATTAGCAAGTGAGATTGCACCAGGTATCATCATAACAGTAGAGTGAGTGAGAAGCAGCATCAGCCGGTGGTTTCCCGCCTGCTCGAAGCAGGCTGGCTGTTAAATAGGAAAATGGCAGAATCAGAAGACTGTTCCAATAATTAGGAGTTGGGATTCTGCCGCTTCTTATTGTGCAAGGTGCTTTGAGGTCTGTGTGTGATGTTGGTTGTGATTTATGTCATGCATGTCTCATAGGCAGCTGGGACTGCTCTGCCCGAGCTAACGTATGTGTCGCGCTCATGTGTTATTGAGGCTCGTTGTTTTCTTTCTCTTTTTTTTTTTTTTTTGATTAAAAAGCTTTATTTGTTCACTTGTTCGCTATGTGGGTACCTATGAGTGTACATTTCTTTTTTTTTTTTTTGTCTATATGCAGTGTATATGTATGCATTCATTTATTTGTAATTCTATTTATTGCGATTGGGTTGGCCGATGTTCCAATAATAAGGGTTATGAGGGTGGCTCAATCGCAGTATGCTTTTATCAATATCGCAGCTATTGTGGCTGGGTGTGTCCAAATGTATCTGTAGAAAGAATCCGAACTCTATCTGCCAATTTTCTGGATTAGTACGAGTTGGACTCCGCGCATTACAAGTTCAGTTGTGCCTCCAGCTCTGAAGCTGTGGCCCGCCACGTTCTCTGCTGGTAACAATTGTTTGAGTCTGTCAATGAAATGCTGTTTTGTTGCCCATGACCCATCCGTCTTGGTGAATAGTAGTTTACTCTCATGTATCGTTGCGGGGTTTGTTCTTTGCACAATATAAGCTTTTAGTGCGTCTATCGGGCACAGGTCATCATATGTCGGATTAATGATCAGGGATGTGCATATGGCTGCTTTGTGAACCTTAGTGCGTGCTAGTTGGATGGTAGCATATATATGATGGTCGACTTTCTCAAATGTCAAGGCGCCGAGGCTTGGAACCTTGTCGATGTCTTGTCGTGTTGTGGGAAGGAGCTCTCCTAGGCGGGCCAAGCCGTAGAAGGCTGACAGAGCTATTGCCCAGAACAATTTGTCGTCCGGATTGTGGAAGTTTAGGCTGGCCTTTAGGGTTCGTAGGTGGTGCCTTGTGATGTGAGATTTTTGCTTGACAGGCTTGTAGACATGGTTCTGGTCAATAGTTTTTAGCAGCTGAGTGATCAGAGGGTCATTGCACGTTTCATTTCAGTCAAGGTGGTTCATTTTATGGTGGTGTTTCAAAGCTGACAGATAAGACAGAAGAGTCGGGGGTGCAACCCTGTCATGCATATAAGTGATGAATTTTATGAGGTGTTCTTTGGCAATCGGCCAAATGTTTCCTTGAGAATTAGTCCAATGGTTTTCAGCTGCTAACGCCTTGTACTGTTTTATAGCTGATTTGTATGTCTTGTTTGTTTTCTTGTCTAGACCTAGTATCAGTGCCACCTGTTGGTCGAGTGGAAGAGTCAGAGCCTGTGCACTTGCAATATTGCTCGCAGGGCAGTGATATACTATTGGATTAAGGATGGGATTGTACAAACCAGATGAGAATATTTTATGGGGACGATTGGTTGCAGGTAACGCGCAGTAGGGTTATGATTCAAGAACTCTCTATGTCCATTCCGTAAGAGTAAGTCTGCTTGTGAATTTGCTTTGCCTGGTATGTATTCGAATTTAATTGAAAAACCACCATGCATTTGTGCTTGATAAATTTGCGCAACAATGTCATTGATTTTTGTCTGCCTACAGTAGCCATTGTACATGGCATCGGCATTGGCCTTATTATTGGTCCAGATAATGAATCACTTCTGTAGCCAGATGGGTGAGAAGGTCAATATAGCAATGAGTGTAGTCAGCAGTTCTCGCTCCTGAATATTATGTAGAGATAAGTCTAACCCTCAGGCCCAGTTAAAGGTTGTGAAGTATGATTGGAATGTTGCACCACCACCTAGGTTAGACACATCAGTGAATAAGTTCTGTGCATCTGGTCTTAACCAAACCTGATCCTCCATGAGGTGTGTGCCAGACCAGGCAGGAAGTGTTGTAATCCACCAGTGAATGTCCGATTTCATGGGACCATTAATCTTGATATGGGACTTTGGCCCTTGCGTCATGTTCAGAGCTTTAACAAACCGTTGAATGAAGGGTCGTCCCTGTGGGACAACCTGGCATACCCATATTAGCAAGCCGATTAGAGACTGGAGTTCTTTTCGAAAACATGATCGTTTGCCTGTCCATTGCTCCAACATGGCGATAATTTTTTGTTTTTTGGCTACAGGTATTGTGGCTGAAAAGGCTTGAGTATCGAGCTGGATACCAAGAAATGTGATAGAGGTGGCAGGCCCTTCAAGCTTGGATGGCTTGTATAAAATGTTCAAAATGTTAAGAATACGGAGGAACTGATCTAGCTCACGATGCCCATTTGTTCTCGATATAATGAGAAAGTCGTCCACGTAGTGAATGATCGACTGTACACCCTGTTGTACTGCGATCCATGTCAGCATGTCAGCAAACCTGCAAAATGTGCTGCCAGATGCTCGGTTGCTGAATGCCAGTGCTTTATCAAAATATAACTGGCCATCATGGCTTATTCCTTGTAGCACTTGGTTGACAGGGTGAACTGGAATGATTCTATATGCGTCCTTTATGTCGATCTTTGATAGGTGGCACCCTTTGCCATAGTGTGTAATCCATCGGATCGCATGGCTGATATTTTCGTACTGTGTGCTAAATTCGATCCGGTCAATTTCATCATTAATGCTAGCACTAAAAGGGGCTGACAGGTGTGAAATTACTTGATACACCTTCGGGTCAGATTCTTTCTTTTCTACCAAACCACAAGGATTTACCTGAAAAAGCTGGCAAGGAGGCTGGTGTAGGGAAAATGGACCACACATACGACCCTGTGTTATTTCATCTTGTATATATCTTGAGAATGATAGAGGATCGATCTCTATTAAGCTTAGGTTCTCTTGGATGACCGTTGACCTTTGTCCTGAAAAGTTAAATCGAAATCCATTGTTAAGTCCATCTGCTAAGTAAGAGACGAATGGCCGATTTGGGTGGCTGGCTGTCAGATGCATGAATGCATCTATATTAATTGGTGTAGAGACATTAAAAACCTCCGGGTTGAGTTGCCCCAGGATCTCACATTCTATAGAGGACAAAGGCTTGTTGCATGGTGGAATTCTTGTCAATGTGTTGTTGGCTAATTGAAGACCAGGTGGCTCATGCAACATAATGCCCCGAGCAAGTTTGAACTGTGATGGATGCCTGGTATGACGCTCTGTAGCTAAAGCAATAATTAGGGAATTAGGCTTGTTCGTAATGGGACTATACATTTTATCAGGAGTGAGTCAGATGTGGTAAGAATGAATTGACATATATCCAACCCGTAATCTCTCTTTTTTTTTTTTTTTTTTTTTTTTTAATTGTTGTTTCGTGAAAGTACTAATATAGTTATAGTGATACTTCAACAGCATGCCCATATAATCACAGGGGTTTTTTTTTTTTTTTTTTTTTTTTTTTTTTACATATAGTCCTGTAGGGAGCGTAGGCAAAACATTATTGTTGTGTGCTTTTTCCTGCCAATCCATCGTCAGATGAATTATGCTTTTTTGAGTTGTTTTTCTTGAAGCAGCGTTGCTTACTATGATTTGTTTTTTTACATATCAAGCACACGTGAACCCTTCCACAGAGTTTCTCATCTCTGCAAGACCGTTTGTTCCAATTAATACAGATTTCCCTTCCATCAGGCCATTCAGTATCTAATCTTGTGGGCGGGTATGTATTTATTCTCTGTCTTTTAACTGTAGTAGCATCGAAATTCCGGCCTTCAACTTCAGTATCACGATCAAAAAGAGTTAAATCTCGGTTCGTGACTGCTGACACTCTGCAGTCTTCATCGTATGCCATAACCGCATGAAAGCTTTGCTGCAGGCATAGCTTATTGATATGATCTCTGTAACTGTTTAGCTCTTGTTCTCGGTTTCCATAAATTATTAGAACTGCATCCATGTACAATTTGAAAGCAAGAAGTCATTCTGATATATCTAAGAATGCTGCATGACGTGAGCGTCTCTTAATCGAAATGGAGCCTCCTTCAGCTGATTGCAGCACAGGCTCTTTCTCAGTTTCCTTTATGGTAATAAGGAGGTTTTTGTATGAAAACTCCTGTAAGTTTATATAGGAACCAAAAGCAATCACCTTCCATAGCTTGGTTGAAATGTTGGGCTTATGCGGGAGGCTTTCAATGATCTGTTTGCCCTCTTGCCAGTTGGTAACCCACCAAATTCGTATACTTTCAGTCCTTGCAGCATGTGGGTTTGAAAAACTTTGAATTTCATGCATATGGTTAAACTGAGCATAATTGATGGATGGGTATTTTCTTGATGTCGATTTTAGCACAGGCAGCTTCGTGGATGCTGATGCTGGAAGTGCCTGGTTTGCTGTCACTATAGGGCTTTGTGGTTGCAGACTCACTCTCGAAGTTGCCATAATTAGATTATTTAATGTAGGAGTTGGAGGATAGTTACCTGTAGTCTGAATGTCCTGACTCGCCTGTTCTGTTGTATGCGGTTGTGGTGTGTCCTTCGGATGATGTAGGTGCTGTCGTGATGTTGCTTGGCTGGTTGAAGTCAATGTGCAGGGAATAGTGCTGTTGCTGTTGTCTGGTTGCGTAAGCTTAGCAAACATGTTGTCGATGTTTGATTGAAGTTGCTCATTCCATGATCTTTGTCTGTCAAACTGAGAGTCGATGTACTGCTTGATGGAGTTTATAACTGAAGAGCTTGATATTCGGATTGATTCATCAATGTATGACTTTATATGTGGGTCGATGTTAACATCTGACCTTTGATGACTGAGGCCCACAGTTGTGCTGCTAGAAGTAGGTGTGGTCATCATGTGTTGAGGAGGGACATTCTTCGCTTTTCCAGAATCATGTGACTCAGGCTCAGTTTGGCTCATGATCGAGCTTAACAGATCGTATGTACTACCGCAATTATTCCTTTTATGAGTATTTATTTATTATGTAGGTTGCTATATGCTATTATTTATTGTATGAGGAAATTTATTTATGAAAACGATTTTTTTTTTTTTTTCGTTTGTTTACTTCAAGACAATTATTTGAGACAATTATTTGAAATTATTTCGAGAAAATGCAAGTTAAATGAATTAGGTTCTTGTGAGAAAGAGTGCATAGAATTGGCTTTTCCCCACAACCTTTTTATATTTGTCGCTTTGGTGGCTTTTTTGACTTTGCATGACTTTTCGATTTTGCATGAATTTTCGATTCGTCGATGACTTCATTTTTCGATTGATTCTTAAGCGTGTAACCGGGCCGATTTGGGCATGTGCCATGTGCCTCACTGATTTTGCGTGATCGATCCTTGATATGGGTAACCGGGCCGAGGCAAGCATGTGCCGCATGTCCCCTTCCCAATGCTTCCTGTCTTTTCGATCTGTTGACCCTTGTCAACATGCACAACAATCAGGTTCCTCCCCAATATTCATTCAAAAACTTCAACAATCAATCAGATCTTATAACCCTCTAGCATCTGAACTTACCTTCACCACCTCACCTACAGGTAC
>CAJVQA010012603.1:0-10017 GCA_910591915.1 Cetraspora pellucida
CAATCTTTTTAGTTTTTTATTTTAAATAATACTCTATTTTATCACACTTGACCTTCTTTGCTAATATTGACTTTTTACATCTTGTTTCTTTATACTTTTTGCTTTCTTAATTATCTGTTAAAGTTTGATGATATGTTTGCATTGTTTTAACTTTTTCTGGTTTTGTTTTCTGTTCACCTTTGTGTTAAAAATCTTTTTCTTCAGAATTTGCTTGTTTGCTGCTTCAATTATAGCCCCTTCTATTGCATCTCATATCTAATCAAGTCTATCTGTATTATAATTTATTTCTGCTTCATTATTCTCTAGTTGTCTCAGTATTTTTTTCCATTCTAGCTAATTTTGTAGCTCTCTTGCGTATTCTTCCCAATCTTCTTGTTTTGCTTCATTATTTAGGTATATTGTTCTCATTTGGTTTTTATATTTAGTTTCTGCCTTACTGCAGTTTGCAATTACATGTTCTACCCATACTTCTGTTATTATTATTTTGTGATCACTGTCTGTTAGGCCTTCTGCTTTTTCTATGTTTGCTTTTTGTAAGCCTACTGCAATTGTTTCTGACAGCCAGATGTAATCTATTCTTGTTGCAGCCTCCTAATTTGTCCATATATATGCTTCTTTTGCCAGATGCATGCTTCTAAATAAGTCTACAAAGTCTTGTCTTTTAAGCCAACTGAATATTGGTAGTCTTTTATAATTTGATGTTTGTGAATGCTGTCTATCTAGTATGTTATCTATTGTGTGGTTGAAGTTACCTAATATAATTATTTCTGTACTCCTTTTTTTGTTTGTTACTACCTCTATGATTCTTTGCTGGATTTTCTTGCTGATCGATTTGTCATTTGGTAAGATGTATACTCCTAATACTACTAGTTCTAGTGTTTAAAATATAATCTCACCTCTAGCAAGTACTCGCTGATTCTTTTAACTGCTCTTACATGCTTTTCTCACCTTTCATCTATTAATATTCCTATGTTTGACCCTTTTTTCTTGTTTGTTACTGCACTAGTCCAATAACCTTTATAGTGCATGCTGCAATTGTATAGTAAAAACTTTCCTTCCTTTTCTGTAATGTTTGTTTCTGTTATTCCTACTATTGTAAGTTCTTCTTCACTTGCCCATTCTATCAGGTTTTTTAATTTCCAACCTCTGGTTTTAAGTTCATTAATGTTGTGACATGCAATTTTGATTTCTTTTCTTCCTTGTTTTTATTTTTTTTTTAGATATTTATGTTGTATTTCTATATCTATTTCCTTTTTTTTCCTTTTTTCTTTGTTTCTTTTTTGTGACCAGAAGATGTTTTCATATCATTTCTTTCAAAATTTCTTCTTTTTATATGCAAGAACTCTTCAATCTTCTGGTCTATATTCATTGGTTCAACAAAGGTGCCTTTAGGAATGATCAGCAAGGGTTCCCCCTGTTGTCTCTCTTGTGTTCTCTAATTTTTCAAGTCTTTCTACAATCTGTCTTAGGATGTTATTTGTGTATGATGTTTCTTCTTGTACTTGAGATTTGGTTTCCACTATTTTTCTTCTGTAAGATCTGTCTTTCTCTTTAAAGGAGTTTATATATCTTATTCTATTTTCTGTATCTTGACCTTGTGTATAGCCTCTGCTTGTTGTTGTCCAATCTTTTGCTCTTCGATTTTGTCTTCTTTTTCTTCTGTTTATGCTTGGCTCATGTTTTTGTTCTTCTTCCCTATTGATGTTCTTTTCTGCTTCAGAGGTTTGACTAAACCTTTCTCAGCTTCTTTCTCTTTCTTGTTTAAAGCTTTCTTTTTATCTTGTTTCTTCTATTTCTTCTTTTATTCAGTAAAGTCGAAAGTTGTTAAACATGAATGGTTTTGACTGGGCTAATTTTATATCTGCTTCTGTTGCAAACATAACTGTTGCAGTTCTTCTTTGGTTTCTGTTTCTGTTTAAAGGTATATAGACTGATTTAACTCTTTTGCTTTTCAAACTCTGTAATAGTAGAACTTCTAAGCAGCTTCCTGGTAATTTTGGCAGTTTTGTTGTATATCTTCATTGTCTTTCTCTCACTTCATGGTTCTCTATCCCCTTAGTTACTCGTACTAACTTGTTATTGTTTACTGGTATAGCCCATGATATGTCCTCATGTGTTTCTTCTATTTGTATAATAGCTAAGGCCTTATATTTTGATCTTTTAATTCTTGCTATATGGGCTTTTCTAAATCTTCTGCAGATGTATTCTACTTCTTTCTTGTTTATGTTTATTGACAAGTTTCAGATTGTTATATTCTTTGTGTTCTCTAATTCTTTATTTATTCTATGTTGGATTTTGTTTGTCTTGTTTTCATTCATTTCCTGCTCAGGTTCTTCTTCTCTGGTTCTTGCTTCATTGTTTCTTTTTTTCTGGTGTTTCTCATTGTATTGTGTTTGTTTCCTTCTACTACCTTCCTCTTTTTCTTCTGATATCATTTTGTATCAGTCACTCTCTTTTCTACTGATTCTTTGTATTGCTTCACTTCTGTCATATTCACAGTCGAAGCTTACTTTTATCCATATATTTCCTCTTTTGAAAATTTTTCTAACATCTTTAACATGCATGTTGTTTCTTAGGGACCATCTGATGAATTTCATACAGTCTTCTTTTGTTTTGCTTAGTACATTATGTGCTAGTATGTTAGCGAGTAAACTGTTGTTTTGGTTGCAGTTTCTCTTGTTTGGGGCCCACATGCTTTCTTCTAAGGGTTCTCCAAATATGTCGATTTCTTTTTCAATTTCTCTACTAATGTTTTCTTGTTCTTGCTTCTCTTCTTGCTCTTTTGCATTTCTCCTTTGAGTGGGCAAATTCTCCTTCATTTGGTCTTTGTTTATTAAACTTACCTCTATACTTACTTTTTTTTGTAAGCCACTGTTGTTTTGTAGTTTTTTCCCTGCTGTTTTCCACTTTCTGTCTTCTTTTTTTGCATTACTTTATATGGTTCTTCTTGGCTTCTGCTTGCTTCACTTGGCTGTTGTTGTATATCTTTACTTTTGTCCTATGACTGCGCTATTGCTGGTTTTTCTATTATAGCATTTTTGTTTTGTTTGTTGATATTAATTTTCTTTTCTGGTTGCTCTTTTGCTTTTTTGATTATCTCTCTAGTTATATGTAGCAGAGCAACCTCTATTGGATCTTGTTCTGTTAGTATAGCAACAATTTCATTTTCTCTGTCTGGTGTTGCAAGTAGTTTGCTTGCTTGATTGAAAAACACCTTGTTGTGTATGCTGTTTGCTGCCTAGTATGCTCTTTTGATATAGATTGTCATTAGACTTTCTTTTCAATTTTGTGTGCTACTTATTTTCCTATCTAGATATTAGTGGTTCCTGTTTGCTACTTGTTGTTCTAAAATCTTCTATGCTTATATTTATCACTATCCTAATTAGATTTATTTGCATACTGACTAATTTACGTGTTTATTTTGTTTTCCTATTCATGTATTGCAGTAATCTACAGATCTATGTTTCCAGGTTACAGAGAATTTCCCAAATTCTGTTTTTTCTAGCATCAATCAAGGCATTTTTTGTTTTATTTTCTTAGCAAGTTATCCAAATTTTCTCTTTCTTGCTCTTGTTATACCTTTTTTACTCTCTATCTTTTTCCTTAAACCTGGAAAGTTAGTTTAGACAGTTGTTTGTTGGCAAACTTCTAAATTGTTTTCTTGCAGTTTGTGTACGAGTGATCAGTAGGGAGAGTTCATCGATATTTTGTAATTTATTTCAAATTATTTTGAATTTTTTTATATAAGTATATGTAATTTTAATATTTTATATTAATTTGAAATTGTTTACACAATATTATGCTTTTTTTATGTTCTATAAATTATTTTGAAATATTTTGCCTCATTAAATTTGCTGATATAATTATTATATATATTACTACTATATTATTATTTTTTTAATGTTTATATGAGAATGCTCATAGCAAAAGAAGAAGATGAAACTATAAATTATATAGTTCTATTTCCTTCTTTTGCTGTATATGTCCTTATATATTCTTTTAATATTAAGATAAATATATATAACTTTATATAAAGGACCAAGTTAATAATGATCAGACCCAATATATAGAACAAACAATAATATCTTCTACAGCTGTACAAGCTGAGCTTCAAATAGTAAATAACCTTGTAAAAGACAATCCAATCTTTTAAGTTTTTGTTTTTAATACTTCACCTTTTGCAAAAACAAATACATATTACAAGAAATTTTTATTATTATATAACCTACTTATCATATACTACTATATAATATTCAGAGAATTTCTATTTTATTTTTAAAAACATTCTTTTAAGTATAGCTTTAATATATTTATTAATCAAAACAAAACTGAACTACAAAGGATGTGATAACTTAGTGAAGTAAATAAGTTGTTATCCTCCCAAGTAGTAGTTTGTGAGTTCAAAACTTACTAATAACAAAATTTAAATAATTATCTATGTAATATATAGATGGTATTATAGCAACAGCATTCTGTTAATTAGTTAGAATCAGATACCTATAAGTATGGTCACCCCAATATAACTGGCAGGTCTGGGGCATCTGTGTAATCTTGATTATACAAAAAAATGCAAACTAGTACCAGACAGTGCAAATCTAAAATAAGTTCTTAGACTGTATAAATCTGTAAAACAGAAAAGCCAGAGCTTACTTGAAAATTCTAAGCAGAAAAATAACACAGATTTTTGACAGTACTACTGTAAAAACTAAATCTAGAAAATAAATACTAATGTGAAGGAATTAGACAGGCAAGAACCTCAGATAAAAGGTACTACCAACAAGGTTACTGAATTTTAAACTGAAGAAAAAGAATATTGGGCTGTCTTAATATACCAAGAACAGGTCACAGTTCTTTCAGGCTATCTGGATTAGAATTTTAAGGTCAAAGCAGAGGTATACTAAAAGTACTAGAGATATGCTGTAAAGTTAGTGCCAGAATCTGGATGAATTCTGTAAGGATAATTTTTATTAGTATTCTAAAAGTAAATAGATAATTAACAACAGAGGGCTTCTGCATCTTACTGGCAGATAATATACTCTAAAATATATAACAGCCTAGGAATTAGTACAAAAAAGGTAGTTACTATACTGCTTAGATGGTATACTGATTAGATATATATGAGGATTAGTTGGGGTTATATTATGACAGAGCAGATGATCAAAAAGTTTAAATAAATAATCTCTTAATAGGTTATAGATATAGCATTTAGTGTAAAACCTTAGAGTGGACTACTTAAATAAGCAATCAAAAGTTGCATATATGACTAGTTGTACTCTTATCTCTGTAAAATAGTTGTAATAACAACTCAATAAAAGTTAATAAAGTATCATCACAAAGTATGACCTTTAACAAAAAAAAAAAAAAACTAAGCTAAACATATATGTTGACTCTTTAGATTCTATTCTGTCTGAATATCATCTTATCCAATCCTTTTAATATAAACTATACAAGCACTTACTTTTATTAACAACACTAAACAATACTTTATTCTATATCTATTTATTCTTACTTGATTAACTGTTTCTTGCTGACTTATCCTTAGCATTCTCATTTACTAATTTATTATCTATCTTTGCATTTAATCATACAGCTTTCTGGTTAAAGACTATCTTTAAATTTACATCTTCTAACTTTTACCTTAATAATTTTATATAATCTACTTATTAATTACTAATAGCTAAAACATTTACATCTAACTCATACAAACTACTTTATCTGTCAATATATATATATAATATACAAAGATATAATGTCAATTTAAAACAACAAACATAAAGGAGATAAGGTCTTATAGCCTAGTAGTTTAGGTGCCCTTCTCTTCACAGACAAGGTCAACAGTTTAATTTTAGCTGAAGGCAAAACTCTGTAATCTACAGAAGCATATAAATGTATATGAAGCTATGTGACTTAAGTCTATATAAATAGAAGATCAGTATATAAAGAAGTTTTTAAAAAGAAGTTTCTTAATATGAAGAAATAGTGCTCAATGTGAGAGAAGTGATAAACATACCAGAAATAAAGAGAAGACACACTAGCAGATAATATAGTGAACAAAAAAAAACTATAAAAAAGGAATAGACTTACTAAAATTCGAACATTTTTGGCACTAAAACAAGTTTAGTGAATACAGAATACACTAAATTGGATAAATCTAAGAGGTAATTTTGGTATCATACTTAGTAAGTCTGCATCGAGGGTAAATTCAAAAAACTATGAATACTTAGTAACATTTAATAAAGTAATATTTAGATATAAATAGTAATTAGATAACTCTAACTCAAATGTTACTACAATAATAATATAAGTATTGCAAATATATATACAAAAATAGTATTGAAAATCAGAAAGTTTAAATAAGAGACTTATACACAGGTCTCAGAAATGACATCTAGTAAGTAACTTGTAAGCAAAACTCTTAATTAGATAATGACTAAAGTTATATATATAACTAGTTGTACTTTTGTTAATAAACTATATATATTACATATAATTATATATTATATAATAAAAGACAAACAAATAAGATTGCTGCTTCAAACTAAAAAAAAACAACAAACATGTAAGAATTACTGTCTATCTCATGATATTAACATTGCTAGCATTACAGAAACTAAAATCTCACAGAACAATGCATATGCTAAATTTTCTAGATTTTAAAACTTTACCTATTATTGTTCATGTATTAATAATTATAAAACTGGAACAGCTATTATGATTCAAAAACATCTTAAACCACATGTTTATAAAACACTTAACTTTCTTGAATATGTTATTGCAATGAATCTTTTCTTTAAACATAACTTTAAATTTCATATTATATTAGTTTACCTATCTTGTAATGACCTTTAACTTAGACTTCTCATTCAAAAAAATATTATACAATAGATTCAAAAAGCAAACACAAACAATATACAACCAATTGTTATGAATGATTTCAATGTTTCTGATAACTTATAATCATTATCTATTAAACTTAAACTTATTCATTTTCTTCAATACAATAATATATATAATCTAGTAAAATATATATAATTCTTAACCTTTATATAGCACAGTAGCAAATATAGCAGTTATATTAACTATATTTAAGCTAATTATTCTATTATCTAATACTTAACCTCTTACTATACAAATAATGCTAACCAATGTACACTTAGTGATTATAATATACTAATATTATCCTGAAAATTCTCTTATATCATTACTAAGAATTACAATTAGCAACCAAAACTAAGCATAAAGTATTTGCTTATAACAAATAAACCAAGACCTTTGACAAAACTTTACTGACCAAGTTACATCTAATTTCCAAATTAACAATGTTTCTTTTACAACTAATATTACAAAATTACTTGAAACCATTTGGCACAAAATTTAAACTAGTATTATTTTAGCTGCTTTTCAACATATCTTAAACAAAAAATTTACTGTTCATAACTTTCAATATATATATTTTTTTAATATATCCAAATTACACTTAGAACTCAAAAAACTAAACAATATCATAAGACAAGTTAAAGCTGCAACTCACAATCACATTTCTGTGCCTACATTTTACAATCAAAATATTGATCAACTTAACTTTTTTCATCATCTTAATATACTTATATTGTTTCAAGATCTTAACCTTTTATCTGGCTAGATAACTGCAACTAACACAAAGTAAAAAACATTCTATTATGCATACAACCTAGAAAATGTTAAAACATCAAAAAACAAATTAATAATAATATAGCCAAAAGATGTACTAAACTCCAAAATAGTTCAACATCAATAATTAACAGTATACTTAATCAATACAAAGATCCTGTCAAGTTTGACAACATTAAAGAATCAAACAATATTATCACCAAACTATCACTTATTAAACAACATATCCAACAATACTTTAATAATTAGACAGCTTTTAAAAATATTCAATTACAATTATTCAACACAATATAATAACAAAAATACTAATCTAAACTAAACATTAACTCTACATAGTATCAACCAGCACTTAAGAAATTCTTCTCTATAGAAGTTCTTGAAGCTATCAATTAACTCTCTAATAACAAAGCATGTGAACCATTAGGCATTAGCTATGAAATAATCAAACATGCTGAAACAGTATTTCTTAATACAATCATAGTTTTTTTTAATTATTGTCTTATATTTAGTTAAATTTCAAACTAATAAAAAGAAAAAAAAATCTTTTTTATCTCTAAAAAACCTATCTTTGATAGCAACTTAACTAATACCAGACTTATTAGTTTATTTGAACATATTAAAAAACTCTATACCAAACTTTTCACCAACTAACTTAACTACATCTTAAAAGGTGTAGCAACTTAATGAAGTGGATAAGTTGTTATACTTCCAAGTGGTAGGTTGTGAGTTCAAAACCTACTGACAGTGAAATTTGGATAATTATCTATGTAATACATAGATGGTATTATGATGATGGCATTCTGTTGATCAGTTGGGATAGAATACCTGTAACTATAGTCGCACTAGCATAACTGGCAGGTCTGAGGCATCTGTGTAATCTGTTATACATAGGAATGCAAACTGGTACTGGGCAGTGCAAATCTAAAATAAGTCCTTAGGCTGTGTAAATCTGTAGAACTAGAAGCCAGAGGCCCACTTGAAAATTCCGAGCAAAAAGGTAATACAGATCTTTAACAGTACTACTGTAAAAGCTAGACCTAGGAAATGGATACCAATGTGGAGAATTTGGGTAGGCAAGAACCTTGGGTAAGGGGTATCATTAACTAGGCTGCCAGATTTCAGACCAGAGGAAAAGGATATTAGGCTGAACTCAATATATCAAGGACAGATCACAGTTCTTCCAGGCTATCTGAATTGGGAGTCTGAGTTCAAAGCAGAAGTATACTAAAAGTACTAGAGATATGCTATAAAGTTAGTACTGGGGTCTGGGTGAACTCTGTAAGAGTAGCCCATGTTAATGTTCTAAAAAGTAGGTAGATAGTTAACAACAAGGAGCTTCCTATGCCTTACTGTCAGATGACATACTCTAAAATATATAACAGCCTGAAAACCAGTACAAAAAGGGTAGGTAACCATACTGCTTAGATGGTATACTGGTTAGGTATATACAGAGGTAAGTTGGAGATTTCAATATGACAGAGTGGATGATCAGAGAGTTTAAATAAATAATTTTCTAGTAGGTTATAGGTATAGCATCTAGTGTAAAACCTTAGAATGAACTACTTAAATAGGCAACCAAAAGTTGCATATATAATTAGCTATACTTTTATTTTTATAAAAATAGTTGTAATAGCTAACCCAATATAAAGTCAATAAAGTATTACCACAAGTATAGTCTTTATCAATAAAAAAAAAACTTAACTACATCTTTACTTATTATAAAATTTTGGCATCTTTTAACTATATAGCCTTATCTGATAACAGCATAGCTATTTCTATATATATACTTAATAATATTATTGAAAAAGCTTCTTGTAATTCTAAACAACTCTGACTCTTATCTAAGGATATAAGCAAAGCTTATGATTCTGTAGATCTTATACTTTTTATCAAATCTTTATTATATCTAATTTTATTAATATTCTTACTAATTTGCTTACTAATCGATATAACTGAGTTATTACAAATCTAGGTCTTACTAACTCTTACAATGTTAAAAATAATATTGATCAAGAAGAAACTATAATTTTACTGTTCTAGAGAATTTATTATAATTCTCTTATAAACAATATAGCTTCAAACTTTTTAAAATATACTTTGTCTACAAAATAAAATACTATTTGCTTTAACCAAAACTTCAACAACTCCAAATCTTAGTATCTGTATCAGCATATATAGATGACACACTTTGGATAGCTAAATTTAAAAAAGAATTACAATCATTGTTATAGCTACTTTCTTTTATTATATAACTAACATTCAAATTAACCCAACTATATTAATTCTTATCTTTTTTTTTTTTTTGCTAAGGCCATACTTGTGGCGATACTTTATTGACTTTATATTAGGTTAGCTATTACAACTATT
>CAJVQA010012604.1:0-10016 GCA_910591915.1 Cetraspora pellucida
CAAATTTTCACTGTCAGTAGGTTTTGAACTCCCAACCTACCACTTGGAGGGTTGACAACTTATCCACTTCACTAAGTCGCCACACCCTACACTATTAATTTTGTTATTTTGCTATAATTTTTAATTTTAACTAACTTATTTATTTTTGCTATAATTTTTAATTTTAACTAACTTATTTATATATTTTTTATCTTAATATAATTAATAATTTTTATTATTTATACTTTTACTTGTTTTTCTTTTAATATTATTAATATTGCTATTTATATCATTATTAGCTCAAATATTTTAATACTGGTTATCTTTTTAGTTTTAGTACTATTTTTTTATTAGTTTTATATTTTACTTATTTGAGCTTATTTTATATTCATAATTCTACTTAATATCTTCTTTTTAGTCTTTATATTTATTATATTTTCTATATAAATTTTATATTGGTTTTATTTTTTATTATATTTTTTATTAATATTTCTGCTATTTCTTGATTAATGTTTTCTTTTAGTTTTTATATTTTTATTTATTTCTAATTCTAAATTCTTTAATATTACAAGTTTTTTAAATTTTCTTTCTTTTTCTTTTAATTCTTTTATTCTTGTTCTTTTTACTAATTTTTTTAGATTTAAAGTAAGTTTTTGCTTATATCTTTATTAATTTGTTAAAGATGTCTTCAGAAACTTTTTAAATATAAATTACAAACTTTATTCTAATTACAAACTTATTACAAAAGTAAAGCTCAGACTATAGAAAAAACCAACTATTTTCTATCTAATTTATCTGTAATTTAAACCTATTAGAATAGTTAAAACTTATCTAGATTTGATAGTATAAAATATTGTTTATAAAATAACTATAAAATGAAAAAAAAATGTAAGTTGATTTAAGATTAGATGAAACTTTGTTAATAAAGTTTTGGCAAAATTTATTGTTTATATTTTTGTATTAAAATATTCTTCTTTTAAGTTTTAGTAACAGCTTTTTATTTGTTTATAAAAGTATAAAGAAATTTTTATATAGAAATAAAAATATTATAATTATTATAAATGCTAATATTTGAATCATTAGTAGTATATAATATTAGGTAGCATAATAATAAGTAATTAGTACAAATGTAATTAATACAGTTATTGTATTAATTACTATACCAAGTAGGTATTAAGATGTTTGTATAAGTAGTCAAATCATATATGTTATTGTATAGTAGAAAATAAAAAAGTTTGGATTTAATAGAAGAGAATTAGGAATTATATTTGCATTATAGTTTTTTATGATAATGAATAGTATATTTTTACACTCTGCTTCTTATATTAATTATATAATAGTGTTTTGGGCAAAGAGTCTTAGTTGTAAGTTATTATATAATAGATAAGTAGATATAATATAAAATTTAAAATTATGTTTAAAAAATAAATCAATACAATTATATATTTATAAAATTTATAAATATTATATATATGAGATTAAAATAGTTTTGTATTATAATTACAGTTTTAGCTTTAAAATGTTAAAACATGACTAGTAGTAGAAATAATATAGAGATTTTTGTAATTTAATAATTACATTATTTTGAAATATTTTTTTTAGTTATTTCAATAATGTTTAGCTTATAAGATAAATAGTAGTCTGTTTAAACTTGCTATTTAAGATCTTTATTATATCTTCTTATATTATGTATATATATTTTTAAAAATTAGTAAAATGTAGTTTATGAGTTAAAAAATAAAGAATATTGTAAAAAAATAAGGTGTTACAGATTTATTATTAAGATTAGACATGTGAAATAAGAAAAAAACAAGTATGCTAAAAGTAAATCTTAATAGTATTTAACCTAAAAAAATGGCTATAGAGTGTCATAATAATAAATGAAATATTTAGACAAAAGTTTTGATTTATAAAAAAATAAATATAAGCTTCATTCATATCATATTTAAAAAATATTAAAACTGATTTTTTAAGATAGTTGTTAATAAAAAAGAATTATAATATATATATATAATGTAAATATATATTGTAATGCTAGAAGAAGTAGAAGTTTGTAATATTAAAAGAACTTGTAGCAAAAGTTAAAATAATAATAATTAATTTTATTCTAGTTAAAAGGTTTAAATAATAGGTTAATAATGTTTGTATAAAATTTAATATTATATTGAATGGCAATATTATTAATAAAAGGATATTGAAAAAATATAAAATTATTTATTATAGTTTGAAAAATGTTCTGGTCTATATTTCTCAAAAAGGTTAGATAAAATAGTATTTGAAAAAGATAAATTAGCTTCTGTATAATTGCTTTATTTGCATAGCTATAAAAAATACTATAGTCTGTTCTTTATATTAGATTTGGCTATTAATAATCTGATCTTTCATATAAATAGACTTAACTACCTATCTACTTACATTATTCTCTTTTGAGAATAGCTCATGTTTAATAAAAAATATTATAATTACAAAAGTAATAGTTGCATTTATAAGTACTACAAAATAAGCATTAAAATATCAAGTAACCCTTTCTGTAAATTATTTATACCAAATCTACAAAAAGTACATTTGATTATTTCTCAACTTTTTACTATGTAAACCTTACTTGACCTCTTATGTAAAGTTGTTCAGCACACTTTTCTTCTTTTATGTGACTAAGTTTTATTTTTAAATAAGACTTGGTTGCTAAGAAAAATTCCAAAAATCAAGTTTTTGGATTTTGTTCTTTTACATATAATTTTATTAATTAAATCTATCTTTATACCTATTCAAAAGTTGTTCAGCTTACTGAAACAAACATCTTGATATATAATTTATTAAAATCAAACCAAAACTCACAGAAATACAAGCAAAATGCAAAAACATAACTTGCTTTTTACAGGTTTTTTTATTGGCAATTTTAGGAAAACTTGCTGGGTTGCCCCAGAAATTTCATTTTTCTGATACCTATTAGAATTTCCCAAAAATCTAATTAGTTTATCAGAAATCTAAACTCTTTTCAAAACTTCTCTAACTAGTCTAGAAACCTTTAAACAGACTAAATTTTTTAAAAAACATCTAAAAATCTATTTTTAGAACAAATGCCAACTTCTGTAACAACTGCATCAGATATCATTGATCTTGACTATTTCTATCAGAAGTGTTTTAAAAGCTTCAGAATTGATATTTATGAAGATGCAGCAACTTTATCATGTCTTATTTCTGCAAACAAACAACATGACAACTGTAATATTACTGAACTCAGAGAAAGTACCAAAAGTAGTCATTACTTTAAAGCACCCAAATCTAGCTCTGTTGTTACATGCTTTTGTGGCAAATATTATACATACTTTATTTCAACAACTAACCAAACCTACAAACAACATGAAACTACAAAAATTATCATAAAACTTAAAAACAAAAAAACTTTAGTAAATACTATTACAAACTCTACTGAGTTTGTTCTATCATCACCTACAGCATCACCCTCACCAACTATACATAATCATCTTTGTGCTAAATATAATTTACCTATTGCCTGTAAAGAAATGAATAACCAACACTACCTGGCAACAGATGCTACTTTACATAATGATAAACCCTACCATAAAGCCTATACTAATATACAATAATTCATTCAATAATCAAGTTTTTCTTCAACATTTATTCAAAAACTTCAACAAACAATTAGCTCTTACAACCCACTCACATCTGAACTTATCTTTACAACCTTACCTAACAACAATAGCAATACTACAAATGATATGAATCTTAATAATAATACTATTAATAATGATAACAACTAATAACAACAACAACAATAACAACAACTACTACATCAAAATTCACTTTACACTAATGATCAATAGCAATAACAACAACAAACAAGCAAACAACAACAACAGCTAACACAAACCAATACTACTAACAACTAATAAAAAATTAAAGCCAACCCAACATTTAACTGGCTTGTCAACTTTCTAATTTTCAAGGATATGAAAGATAAATCACAACTCCAAACTGAATTTTCAAGAAAAATTTTCAACTTTCTTAAATCTTATCTACATGACTTTTACTCTGATAAAAAAATCAAATCTGAAACTTCTAACCAAAAGGTTTTTAAAGCTAGTTTTTATCATATTATTCACAAAATAACTGAAGACAGATCTGAATTTCTTATTGAATTCATTTAAAAAACTAACTCTAATATAAACAAAGCAATTACTATTTCTTTTGATATACTTAAAGAAACTCTTAAAAAACTTATCCTGGCATTTACAATAATTCTTTTATAAAACTTAACTATTCCAAAATCTTTGCCTTCTTAGCTACTATCATCCCATATACCAACCAAAACTATATTCAACTTTGTAACAATCTGGCTCACATTCATTTATATTTTTTAAATAACTACCAAACAATTAATTACATCAAATTTACTAAAGACTTTTAACTTTAAGCTAAAAGATTTAACATTATATCAAAAGTATCTAACTTTGATAAAGAAAAGCAATATCTCATAATCAGATCTGATAGCAAAGTTAATATCTAAATATTTCATCTTTTGCAAATTCTTTAGATTATTTAAAACGATAGTTTAAATAATTTTTTCCAACATACAACTGACAATTTGCCCAAACATTAGATGAAACTAAAGTATTTAACTCTTTAAAATATCAAATTCAACAGAAATTTATTTTTTACCTTAAAAAAACCTTATTTACTGAAATACAATTTCAACAACCTTATAATCTACAAGAACATCAAAACAAAACAATTAAATTAGTCAACTTTCATATCCTTATTTGTAAAGAAGAAACTTGTTCCTATTTAGAAAAAACAGAACCCAAAAACAAAGAAAAAGAACTAGAAAATACAAACCCATCCACAACAACTACCAACTTCCAATTTCAATATAATTTCTTATAATTATTAAATGATATTTTTAAAAAATCATATATAGACTTTTCAAAACAAGAAAATAAAGTTTGGAAATAACCTAAAATTGATCTATCTATATTCTACAAAAACAGCAAATATGAAGCATCCTTTAACAAACAAATTTCTATCTTTCTTTTTGATGAGCTTGCAACAGAAATAGAAAAATCTGTTTACAAAATCAACAATGTTTTAATCAACCCTAAATGTTACAGCTACTACTTTTATTTATATCTTAATTTATATCAAATCATTATAGCACAAAACCATCATATTGACAAACTTAACAAACAAAAAGCAGTAGAACTTATTATCTTCAAACCTACTAGTACTGAACTATTAGCAAGTGTTTTGACATTCTTTAACTCTCTTAACAAATCTCTAACATACTCACAAATCAATACTTATTACTAAAAAACAGCCTATCTAAAGGCTAACAAAATATTACAAGACAAATTTCAAATGTTATACTCAATACCTTCTTTAATTGAAGAATCTTTCTTCTTTAAGAAAACCTCTTTTCAATAAACCTGTTTTCTACAAACCCATAGATGCAGCTACCACTTTGTCAAAAGATACATTCTTAGTAGTTAACAAGGAAAATTATGTAAGTAGGCAGGTGGTAAAGCCCATTTATATGAAGAGCCAAGTTAATAATAATCAGACCCAATATACAGAGCAGACTATGGTACCTTTTACAGCTGTGCAAGCTGAGCTTCAAACAGTAAATGACCCTATAAAAAACAATCCAACCTCTCATGTTTCTGTTTTCAATACTTTATTCTTTGCAGAAACAAATTTTTTTTCCTTCACTTGAGCAGTCTTACTAGTTACTTTTATTATATATTTTTGTATTACATATATACAAATTAGTTCATAAATTCTGGCCCAACATCCTGCAAGTACTTCTATGAGTCCCTATGAGCAATCTGCCTGCACTGACTGTCTAACTTCAAAAGAAATTAGAGTATGTTAGGGGCTGCATCCAACCATCACTCTACAATAGGATATTGCCAATCTGATAACATCTTTTTGTAGAGAAGTGAACAAAAACTAAAAAACTTATATATAAAAAAAAACACAGAGGTATAGGAGTAGACGATAAAAGATACAAATGCAAAAAATAAAAAAGAGAAAGAGGAGAAGTGAAAAAAAAGAAAAGATATATGTGACTCTTGCCACACAACTATTGGATGATCACAATTATAAGACTGTGTCAGGCTTTTAAAATTATAAACTATACTAAATAGAAATAACTCTACTATTTTTCTATCTACTAGAATATTTAACAAAAAAATCGTGTAAGATAAAACTTTGACTTAAATGTAGAGAGTCGGCATAGAGTACTGGTTAGTCCAGAGACAGTATTTTACAGAGTTTCAGTGATTCGAAACACATGTATAAGTTATATTTGTATTGCTGTATTGTTTATACAATCCTGATTAGAAAGTAAATACTGCTGACTATTTTGGTGTTTTATATATCGATCTTTTGAAAGAAGTAAACTAAATTGCCTACTTTTTACAAAATTTTTTTCAAAAAAAAAAGAAGGCATAAGGTGAACCAAACTATAGCTTTTGTGAGTGCTTAACCCTTCTGAGAGTTCCTTGTAAGTTTTACAGTTATATAGAACTAATATATCCAACACTATTGTTTACTTTATGAGAGACTTTTGGCTTTCATCAACCACTTCTTCTATAGTTCCAAAGCTCCTTTAAACTATCATTACAAAGTGATAGCTTCTTTTTCAACTTTATTTCAATGTCCACTATGCATGCCCAGTGCTTTAGAGAAGTTTTCATAAAGTTTAATATATTAACTATATCATTTTTCTGTAGTTTGGCATTTTGGAAAATTTGGTCCAGATGATTATCAGAAAGAATGTTGTTGATATTTGATTGTCTACAGAAACAAATATATATTATAACAAATTCTTATTACTATATAATCTATCTATCATATACCACTATATAATATTTGGAGAATTTCTATTCAATTTCCAAAAACATTTTTTCAAACATAGCTTTAATATATCTATCAATCATAACAAAACTGAGCTACATATATACACTAATTCTTCAGATCCTATTCTGTCTAAACATCACCTCATTCAACCTTTTCAATATGAACTATACAAGTACTTATTTCTACTAACAACACCAAATAATACTTTATCTAACATTTACTCATCTTTATCTG
Organism: Cetraspora pellucida; assembly: GCA_910591915.1. Taxonomy (NCBI): domain Eukaryota; kingdom Fungi; phylum Glomeromycota; class Glomeromycetes; order Diversisporales; family Gigasporaceae; genus Cetraspora; species Cetraspora pellucida. The sequence goes on from CAJVQA010012604.1 coordinate 7,093, forward strand.
ATCAACTGTTCATTGCTGACTCATTCTTAGCATCTCTATCTACTAACTTATCATTTACCTTTGCATCTAATCAAACAGCTTCCTGGTTAAAAACCATCTCTGAATCTACATTCTCTAACCAAATAGTCAAAACATCTATACCTAATCTATACAAACCACTTCATTTGTCAATATGTATACATAATATATGAGGATATAATGACAACTTAAAACAACAAACATAGGAGGATTACTATCTATCTCATGACATAAACATTGCTAGCATTACAGAAACTAAAATCTTATAGAACAATGCATATGTTAAATTTTCTAGATCTCAACACTTTACTTATTATTAGTTATGTACTGATAATTATAAAGCTAAGACAGCAATTATAATTCAAAAACACCTTAAACTATATATTTATAAAACACTTAACTTTCTTAAATATGCTATTGCAATAGACCTCTTCTTTAAATATAACTTTAAGTTTCACATTATATCAGTCTATCTACCTTGTAATAATCTTCAATTTAGACTTCTTATTCAGAACAATATTATATAATAGATCTAAAAAGCAAATACAACCAATATACAACCAATTGTCATGAATGACTTTAATGTTTCTGACAACTCACAAACATCTTTTATTAAACTTAAACTTATTCATTTTCTCCAATACAATAACATGTATAATTTAGCAAAATATACACAATCTCTAACTTCTATATAGCATAGTAGCAAATATAGCAGTTACATTGACTATATTTGGGCTAATTATTCTATTATCTGATACCTAACCTCCTATCATACAGATGATGCTAACCAATATACATTTAGTGATCATAATATACTGATATCATTCTAGAAATTTCCTTATATCATTACTGGAAAATGATGATCAGCAACCAAAACTAAGCATAGAATATTTGGCTATAAACAAATGAACCAAGACCTTTGGCAAAACTTTACTAACCAAGTTATATCTAACCTTCAAAATAATAATGTTCTCTTTACAATTAATACTACAAAATCACTTGAAACCACCTGGCACAAAATTCAAACTAGTATTATTTCAGCTATTCTTCAATATATCCCAAACAAAAAATTTATTATCTGTAACTTCCAATCCATCTTTTCTTCTAAGGCATCCAAATTACACTCAGGACTCAAAAAACTAGACAATATCATAAGACAAATTAAAGCAGCATTTTGTAATCATACTTTTGTGCCTATATTTTATAATCAAAACATTGATTAACTCAATTCCTTTTAGTATCTCAATATAACTATATTGTTCCAAGATATTAACCTTCTACCTGACTGGATAACTGCAGCCAATACAGAGTAAAAAACACTTTACTATGTATGCAATCTAGAAAATGTTAAAAACATAAGAGAACAAATTAATGATAATATACCAAAAGATGCACTAAACTTCAAAATAGTTCAATATTAATAATCAACAGTATACTTAATTGATCCAAAGATCCTATTAAGTTTGATAATATTAAAGAATCAAACAACATTATCACTGAACTATTACTTATCAAACAATACATCTAACAACACTTTAATAACTAGACAGCTCTTAGAAACATCCAGCCACAATTATTCAACACAATATAGCAACAAGAATACTAATCTAAACTGAACATTGATCTTACATGGTATCAACCAACACTCAAGAAATTTACTTCTATAAAAGTTCTTGAAGTTATCAATCAACTTCTTAATAACAAAGCATATAGACCATCAGATATTAGCTATGAGATGATTAAACATACTGAAACAGTTTTTCTTAATACAATCATTGTTCTTCTTAACTGCTGTCTTACATCTGATCAAATTCCAAATCAATAGAAAGAAGAAAGAATTTTTCCTAATTCTAAAAAACTTATTTTTAATGACAACTTAACTAATATCAGATCTATTAGTTTACTCAAATACATCAAAAAACTCTATACCAAACTCCTCACCAACAGACTTAATTACATCTTTATTCATCAAAAATTTTGTCACCTTTTAACTATATAGCTCTACCTAGTAACAGCACAGTTATTCCTATTCATATACTTAATAACATTATTGAAAAAGCTTTCTGTAACTCCAAACAACTTTGATATTATCTCAGGACATAAGCAAAGATTATAATTCTATAGACCTTACACTCTTTATCAAATCTTTATTATGCCTACACATACCATCTAATCTTATTAATTTTCTTACTAATTTGCTTACCAATTAACAAAACTGAGTTATTACAAATTTAGGTCTTACTAATTCTTACAATATTAAAAATAGAATTGACCAAAAAGAAACTATAACTCTGCTATTCTGAAGAATTTATTATGACCTGCTTATAAACAAAATAGCTTCAGACTTTTCAGGATACACTTTGGCCACAAAGTAGAATACTAGTCTGCTTCAACCAAAACCTCAACAACTTCAAACTTCAGTATCTGTATTAGCATATATGGTGTTAACATTAAGAGTTTTATACATTTTTGACCATAACTTTTGATATACCAAACTAAATTGAATAAAACAACCACCATTAGATTCAGCTTACTGAGACGATTCTAATGAGCACAAGATCATATAATTCTGATTACAGGATCATGAGATCGGATAATTTTGATAAAAAGCACTAATTTAATATATGTAACTTGATTCTGATTGGCTTAAATTACTGTGCCAGAAATTTATCATTTCTATCATTTCTATCATTTCTAGTAGATCTATCATTTCTATTAGATTTACCATTTCTACCAGATCTATTAGTTCTATCATATCTATTATTTTTACTATATCTATTATATATATTATATCTATTATATCTATTAGTTCTTATTATTATAAATAGTATTTATTAGCAATAGAATAGTCTTTATTGTAATAATTTATACATATAAAATATCTATAAAAGCACTACTTTCTGACC
>CAJVQA010012605.1:0-10016 GCA_910591915.1 Cetraspora pellucida
CGTGGTTGTTGTCAGTCACTTTGCAGTTAATGGGAGTTTGGCATTTGGGGCAAGTGTGTGTATGAATAGTGGCTGTAAAAGATGGTAGAACTTGAGATTTAGATTTTGCAAGTGCTTCTTGGAGCTTTTTTGCTTGTTTGTTAGTTGTTGTTTTATCAGTTTTGCTAATGAGTTCATAAGTTTTATTGTTTTCTGCAAAGATCTAAGGTTTAATTTCTACTAGTAATAAATATTAAATATTAAAACTTGTATACCTTAATTGATATATTAACTTAATTAGGAATATTGGCTTATTGGCTATAATTTATAATATAAAACCAAGTAAAGTTAGTAACAGATCTGCAATAATTTGTATTATAGTATCTATATCTGAAATCTCATAACTGCAGAAAGTTTCTGATTAAAAATATAGAGAAATACAAGTTGATATATATAGATATACTCTTAAATATTGTAAAATAGTTAGTATAAATACAAGATAAATTTATATTAAACTGCAGTAGATTTGTGTAGTAAAATCTACAAGAATACTAATTAGGAAAACCACTTGAAAAGTTCTAAGTATAGTGTTTATATCTGAAAGCTTATAATTGCAAAAAGTTTCCAATTAGAAATATGAAAGAATACAAACTAGTATATATAAATATATCTCTAAACATTGTAAAATAGTTAGTATAAACACAAGATAAAACTATATAAGAGTTAGTATAAATATGCAAAATGGAAACTGCATAGTTTACTCAACATTATCATTACACAAACAATAAACAAAAACATACACAAACCAATTATTTTCTATTAACATATAAATGCAGCTACTACATTACTAAAAGATACAACTGATTGTAGTTAGTAAGAAGAATAATGTATAGAGGCAAATGGTCAAGTTTCTATATATAGAAAGCCAAGATAATAATGATTAGACCTAATATACAGAGCAGACTATAGTACCTTGCACAGCTGTAAGAGCTAAGCATATAGTGATTGACTCTGTAGAAAACAATTTTAGAAGATTATTCTTAATATCTTTAAACCTTTATAATCTTTATACATGTTTTAACAAATTTCTTCTTTATTATAACTTGCCACTTTTTTCTCATAATCAAATTATTCAATCTCTTATACAACATATTGACAAATATAACTACAATAATACTGTCTTTAGCATTATTTTTTTTGTTAGCAATACCTATCATAAAACTCATATATATTTTTCAAATAACTCTTTTTTACTTAATCATACTGTTATTTATTCCTAATTTCTTTCTATCTTTTATAACCTTTCTCTCAGATTAAGTTTCTCTAATTCTACTTCTATTTCATTTAACTTATTTCTTAATAGTCACACTATATCGCAAGAATTTACATTTATACAATTTTTATATAATTTTTATTTAAATATTTGTACATATAATATTAGAAGTTATAATATAGTAACTAAAAGAGAAGTGTGGCAAAATTATTGTCTTCACAATAATATTTATGTTTTCTGCATTACTAAAACCAAAATCACTAACAGTACTAATCATCAATTTTACAATAACAACCTATTCACTTACTTCTAAGCCAACTCAGAAAGCTCAGCAGAAGATGCTACTATTATAATTCAAAAATTTTTATAACCATATGTATACAATTGCCAAACACACTTTGGTGAAGCAATTGCTTTAGATCTCTTTTTTAAAAATAAAATTAAACTCTAAATTATAGCTATTTATTTCTTTTCTACTAATATGCAAAAATATAATAATATACAAAATACTGTTATTATATAGATTTAACAAGCTTTCTAATACAATCTTTATTTAATAATACTTGGAGACTTAAATATACATAATGATATCTGTAGCTTAACATCTAAATTCAAACTTATTAATTATTTATATTACTTTATCATGTTTAATCTTGATGCATATGTTAATAACAAGCATTTATATAGTCAAACAATACTAGTCACAGCTGCATTAACTATATCTGAACTAATTTATTCAACATTCAATTCTTTTTCTCATACAGACTTGATGATAGCAATACCTTAATACTTAGTAATTACTCTATTCTTATATCTATCTGGACTTTCACTAATGCATATAGCAAACCTCACATCATTATGCTGGTATCAGTTACAGAATCTTTAACTATAAAGCTATATTAACTGATAAATAAACAAAATTCTCTGACCTTCTCTCTTACAATCTTAGTCTTCACGATACACCACTAAATAGCAATACTAATAAAAGTATTAAAACCACTTGGCATAAGATTGAACATTCAATAATTAATACTGCAATATACTCTATTTCTAACAAAAAAGCTTGTAAGCATAGATACAATTATTAATATTTTTCTCATTCTACCTTATTCTACACATTACTTAAAGAGCTTAAACATCTAATAAAAATTGTTAAAAATACTTACAATAATCTCAATATGAATATAATAAACTCTAGGATTAAGACCATTAATAACAAATCCTATTGTAACCTTCAAACTCTTAATTCAAATAACTATTCTCAAATTCATGCATGAATTCAACATGTACAAGACATTTGAAAATAACTATATTATGCTTGTTATATAGAAAACATATTATTATTTTATCAACAAATCTAACAAGCAACTAAAAAGAGATATAAAATACTTTCAACATATTCTAAACAAGTTATTAACAGTATTCTTAACTGATACAAAGCTCCTATTTATTTTTCCAATATTAAACTCTCTAACTAACTTATTATAGACCTCAAACTTATAAAACAGTATATACTATCTTATTTTCATAATTGAACTATATACTGACCAATTGACCAAACACTGTTTAACAGCTTTTGGCATATATATTATCAACCATAACTACATATTAATATCCAATAGTATAACTTTTTTAACTTCTATAACAGAAGAAAAAGTTCTACAAACTTTGTCAAAACTTTCTAACAAAAAGTCTATGAATCTACAAACATTAGTTATGAAATGCTTAAACATGCAAGCACTATCTGTATTAAAGTTATTATAGCTCTATTCAATTATTGCTTTAACTTAAGTCAAATTCTCAAACAATGAAAACATAGCAGAATTTATTCAATTTCAAAATATAATACATTTAATAGTAACTTAAGTCTTATTTGTTCTATTAGTCTTATTGAACATATTCAAAAAGTCTATACAAAAATTATTACTACTAGAATTAGTATTATGTTTTCTTAACATCCTATATTTTTACTATACAATTATGTTGATTTATCTAACAACAGCACATCTATACTAATTTATATACTTAATAATTTTATTAAAGATGCATTATGTAGCAACAAACCAATTTGGCTTTTATCTCAAGATATAGGTAAAGCATATAACTTAGTTAATTTTACTCTTTTTTAAAAATCTTTACAACATTTTGTTCTTTCTTATTCTATTATAAATACTATTACTAACATCCTTCATGACTAACAAAATTAAGATATTACAAACCTTGAACTTATTTCATTATATTTTGTATATAAAGGTATTGATCAGGATGAAACTATCATTCTTTTTTTATAGAGAATCTACTATAATCCACTTATTTTATATATTCACAACAACTTCAAAGGTTATACTATACAAGTTTTTTGGCTAACTAACCTAAAACATCAAACATATAACAAGCTTAGCTTATACTGCTCTGTTCTTGCTTACATGGATGATATTCTTTAAATTGCATCCTTACAACAAGAAATATTACAAATCCTTTCTATAGCTAAATTATTTTTTAACATGATTAATATACAAATTAATTCTACTAAATCTGTACTTACAACTAATAACAAACAAACTAATTATACTTTTATCATATACAACAACCATCCTTTTAATCTTCATCCACCAAATGAACTATTTAAATTTCTTGGATGTTGGTTTATATTTAATAACAAACAAACCAAACTTATCATTGTAGAATCATCACATCTTGTTAAAATTGCAAATACAAAACAAATTACTAATATATATGCATATTATATTATCAATACTGTTATTATTTTCACAATTGAATACCATTATCATAACATTGTTCTCAACTAATATACATGCAACAAAATCCTTACAAGTCATATAGAACTTGTAAAAAGCAAAGCTAAACTTAGTTACATAATTCTTATTAGCATACTACTTTATTCTTAGCTATATTATATCTGTAATATATAGAATATTTAACTACAACATCATATTACAAACTTTATCAAGAAACTTAATTCTTTTAATCTATTAGAAATAAGTACTCATATTAGGCTTCAACAACTTCAAAACAACTTGTGATCATCTACTAGTATTCTGATACATAACAATCCTATTATTAATAGGTCTAACAAACATACTATTACAAAGTAGATTTTTAGCATAGTATAATATATTATATTATTAATAGTTGTTATATATTTTTTATTGTATTTTATATTATATTTATTATTAGTTATTAGCATAGTTATATTATAGTATATAATAGTTAGAAAATAGGATCTTAATTGGCTATTAGAAGTGTAATACAGATATATGACATTGGGTAACATCTATGATGTCATTATTGTCTTACAAACTTCAAGTACTCCTACACAAGTTTTATATATCCTAGTACAATTTACTGTGCCAAATAACACAGTACAAGAATTCCAAGTATCCCTTTCACAATCCTCAAGTATTCCAACACAATCCTCAGGTGTTCTTGCACAATCCCAAGTGTTCTTGCACAAATCCAAGTACCTTGATACATGCCTTAAGTGTTTTAAGTACAAATGACAAATACATATAAACATTGTTCTAACTATCCCTATACAAACTCTACTTGTCTTTGCACAATTTCTACTACCCTAAGTACAGTATCAAAAGATGTTACTCAAACTTCTACTACCTCTGCTAGGTAAAAAGATATATTAAGAGTACCTTTTTTCCTTTCTTGCCAATTCTAAGTTTCTATACTTCAACCCAAACATAATGACTTTTTATATAAAGTGTAATATTCCCCTTCTAGAGTAATTCCTATAGGCAAGATTGTCACTATGTGTATTGTTAATAAATAGTTAATCTATATACTGTTACTATCTTGAACTGTTTGCCTACTGCTGTATAGTAAAGTGAACTACTACACCTCTATCTTGTATATATTTGCAATAATCAATCACTATACCAGATGACCTTGTTACTTGGTTGTATTGTACCAAGAAGGCTGCAATTCTGTAATAATACTGTCAACTTTAAAATTATTTAACTTTTTAAACATCTTGGTATTACATTTGCATCTAATCTATTATAAAATATCCTATATATTGTTTAAGAAAAATCTATTTTACTTGAATCACTATTTTCATCACATTCAAAATACTTAACTTTTAAAAAACAACTTAAATACTATTACATTCTTTACTTAGATCAACTAACAATATTTAATAACTTATATCTTTTAGATTAGAAACATATATCTATACCTATAAACAAATTTCTAAAGGCAAACAACTACTTTGGTTTAATTATTTAGAAGATCAAACTACAAGCTATTCATATAATTATACTCTTTATCAACATTTATATTTACCTAATACAAATTATTATAGTTATTCAACTAAACACTTTTCTTTATAAAAAAAACTATGGCTTATTATAGTACTTAATAACCAAATTATTACTGACAAAGCCAGAAGACAACACTTTTTTTTAGTAACTATTCTTATTACTTACTAGCAATGCCATATAGAACAACAATTTACTCATCTATATTCATTTCCATCTATCTAATAATAAGCATGTTTAGGTTGCTCTTATAACTTTTATACAATCATTAATAAATATACAATCAATATTTTTATCAATCTCTTTTCTAGATTTTTTGGTCAAGTTAATACATACAACAAAACTTTTAACTTCAATATCAATCATCTTGATCTTATATATTCTATTGCAATTCAACATCTTATTTAAATTTATAATTCTCCTAATATCAACATTACAACAAACTTAATTTCAACTATATTTGAATCTAGTACTTTAACAGACAACCTTCAACAAATTGCTAACTACAATGCACAATTATCAGAACTTCATTTTTATACAGATGGCTCTGTTATTAATCTGGATATCTTACAATACTCTATGAGCATCAGATAGGCCCAAATTTTAAACAACAATATACTGCATACATTTTAAGCCCAAACAAGATACTGGTCTTGTTTATTTAAGTCTGAGCTTACTGCTATCTTATCAGCTCTTATTACTGCTTCTAGAAACTATACTATACATATATATACTGATTCACAGTTTGTAATCTTTAAATATTACAGTTTTTCAAACTCAATTTATATTCTATTCTATACATATACATTATATTTTTTATTATGAAATACATTTATTAACTTTATTAAATTATACAATATTTATATTATTTTTTACAAACTTATTGTTCATTAGGATAATCAGTACAATAATTTTGCAAACCAACTTGCACATTGTTATCACAACTTGCTATATCTTACTTTTATGTCTTATAATATCTACAATTCTATATACACTTTAAACTTTAAAAACTTTCCTTTAGAATTACTTACTTATCACAGTATTCATATATGTTATATACATATTTATGCATTATGGATCACACAAAACTACTTTTAAAAATAGTACAAAATCTTTAACCAAGTTAATTGGCAAGCCACTTGGTTATATATCAACAACAATTAAAAAATCTCAAACTTCTTGTACAGCTTTTAGTCCTCTACTCTTAAATTTTTTAAAATTAAATTTCTACTAGATAATCATCCTATTTCACATATTTTATACAAATAAAATCACTTATACTTACCTATTTGTCATTAATATTATCAAATCTGTTTTCATCTTTACTAGACAACTTGTTCATCTAATCAATTGCTATACAGCCTTATAAATATTTCATTACAATATACTTTAAATACTAAAACACTCAACATTATTTCAAATACTATAACCAATTTACATAACCAAATCAAGCTGTTAAGTAGTATAACTATTCATAATATATCAGACTTATCTTTAGTTTTCTTAACTCTAACCAGTCTAATACCAAATAAACTTATTGACATTATTGCAAGTTTGTCATCTAAAAAAGTAGCCATAGCACTTGTTATTAAGTTTTTACTTTATCTTAATTAACAAATCTATTATAAAATCTGGATTTCATACTGTATCTCAAAATCTACAACTCAATCTTCTAAATACAACATACTTTTAAATGCTGTCTCACTTCTATTACATCCTCTTTTACTCAATTTCATTAGTTTAAAAATAAACTTTTAGTATATTCAATAAATTAAATATCAAACTAATCTTCTATATATAATTATTAACACTCAAATCTAGATAAGCCTTGGCTACCCTGGTTGGTTTAGGTTACAGATAAATTAATTTAAACTTCTATTCTTTTTATAATATTTTAAAAGTAGAATTCTACTTTATATAAAATCTCAATTAAATATTCAATAAAGATAAAAGCATAGCCTTATTATTAATATTAAAAAAAAAATAAAATAAAAAATATCTAATTATTTAAATAATTATTTAATTTAATTAATAAGTCTTTTTTGTTTATAAATATTTTTTTTTAGATTTTTTATTTTTGTTTTTAGATCAATTTTTTTTTCATTAGTTTATTTAAATATTTTATTTTTTAGTTTACTTTTTACTTTATTTCATTATAGTTTTTTTATAAAAAAATATTACTAGTTTAATAATCTTTTATTATAAACAAAAAATTTAATATATAGTTCTTAACTGTTAGTTGATAATTTAAAAAAACAAAAGGTGTGATGACTTAGTAAAGTGGTCAGGTTGTCAACCTTCAAGTGCCAGGTCTAGAGTTCAAATCCAAGTATTGACAAAAATTTGAAATTCTTTCTATATTACAATTAACTTTTTTCTGTTATTAGTTAAGATTAGATATCTGTTACTTATATCATATCAGTCTAACTGAAAGGTCACATAACATTTATACAATGGTTGTACCTTGTACAAAAAAACACAAACCAGTACTAGGTAGTGTGAACCTATAATAAGGCACTGTATTTGTATAAATCATAAGACAGAAATCTACTTGGAAGATCTAATTAGAGAAATAGCATGAACTTTTAATAATGCTACTGTAAAGATTAGACCTATAAAATAGAACTAGAATTTATAAAACTGAGCAAAAAGCTAGACTTTGAAAAGAATCTAAATAGAACCAGCCAGACTATCAGAATTTTTAAATTTTAGAGAAAAAAGGTATATACTAGAGAATATATAAACTAAAGATATAATTATGATTTATCTTTTTAGGCTATTTGGTCTAGAAGCTTAGTAAAACTTAAATTAAATATCAAAGTAGTAAAGATATGATGTAAAGTCAGTACCAGAATTGAGGTAAACTTTATAAAAATATAATAGTTTAATAATATGTTCTGACTGCAAGTGTTGGTTTTAGCTATAGCAATTCTAGTTTGTTGTAAGAATAAAATACAGAAGATTCTAAAAGATTTAGTACAAGGTTAAAGACTTTCTATATAAGTAAAATGCTTTAAAAACTTAGTAGTTATAACATATTTTTACTGATTTTAGCTAGAGTTGTTGGTAGACAGAGGTAGATAGATAGATATGAAAACTAGAGTGTTTAAATAAGAAACCTATAAGCAGATTCTAGATATGGCAGCTAGTATAAAACCTTTAAACAGACTACTTAAATTAGACAATAACTAAAGTTATATAAGTGACTAGTTGTACACTCTTTCTATAATTGCTCTCTGTGATTATAATGCAACTATTAGCCAAATATATTATTAATAAAATTCCGAGTTACAAGTACTTATCTTAATATTTAAAAAAAAAAATTTAATTTAAAAAAACAAATTTTCAATAAAATAAAAGTTTAAAAAAAAATTAAAAAATTAATATGATAGATTGTACATATTTAAATTTTATTAATAAAAATGTACTAATATTTGTTAGAATATATTAAAAAAATATATATTTAAAAAATATATAGAGGAATATAAAAAACTAATATTACATACAGCTTTGGTGTAAATCTGTGATAAGACCATCAAGCATAGAAGACTAAGAAACTGAGAAGATAAAAACCTATTTAGAAATTCTGAATAAAAAAATAGTACAAATTTTTGATAGTACTATTGAACTGATAGAAGCCTATAAAACATTTTTATAGAAATTGAAAAATAAACTGGATAACAAGATGTATAGAGAATTACTAGAATTACTAAAGAAAAAAAATACATAAATATACTATACTGAATTATCTGAATTAGAAGTCTGAAAGTCTGTCAGTTCTGAGTTGTGACTAGTAAGAGATGATAAAGAAGATACCAAAAAGACAGATATCAGAGTTTGGATAAACTTTACAAGAGTAATAATAGTTTAATGAATAATTTTAATCACAAATATTGATCTTAACTATAGCAGAAAATTCAGGTTAACAATAGATAGAAAATATATAATTTACTTTAGTAGGTTTATTCTTAAGAATAAAATTGTTCTAAGGTTAAAATAAGGATCTAAGTACAAGTAACCTAGTAAAGTTGATATAAGAGTTTCAGATCAGAAAATTTAAATAAAGCATTTAAGCAAAGTATTAAGTATAGCAACTAATAAAAAAACTTTAGATGAACTTCTTAAATAGGTAATATAAAAATTATATATGTAACTAGTTGTATGCTTATCATAATGCCTAACAAAAGTATTAATAAAGTCAAAAAATCAAAGAGGTTACCTTAAATACCAATATATATATATATATATATTTAAAAAATATGTTTATGAGAAAAATCATAGTATATTGAACTCTTTCTGCAAATTCATTACACAAAAAAGTAACTAAAAAATCGTTCATACAAAAACACTTATAACTATTTATTTTACTAATATAACCTATCTTGGTGTCTTAAATAAACTTGTTCAGCTCAGAATTTTACATATATTCTGCAAATATTATACTTTTAGCTTTTAAACTCATTGAGAAAACTGTA
>CAJVQA010012606.1:0-10016 GCA_910591915.1 Cetraspora pellucida
CAAGAAGAAGAAAGTTTAGGGTATACAGTTGAGCAATAGTTGCAAAAAGGTATGCAATGCAACAACATTACAAAATATCGTCAAGCTGCAATTGCATATGCAGATGATACAACATGGATTACAAGCAGTAAAAAGCAATTATTAAAAATCTTAGAAATAGCAGAAGAATTTTTTAAAATAAATGATATAGAAATAAATAGATCAAAATTAAAATTAATAATAATGAACATAAAAGTCTGAAAAGAAGAAAGAGCAATAATATATGGAAAAAGCAAGATAATAGAAGAACCAAGACAAAAAATAGTCCATTTATTGAAAATATGGTTAAACAACAGAATGTAAAAGACACAAGTAAAGAGGAAGACAAAAGGAATAGTAAACCAAACTATAAGAGATCTAAAGTACAAAAAAATGACAATAAGTCAGATCGCATATATAAACAATATAGTAATAATACCCAAACTAAGCTATATGTTGCAGCTAACAAAGATGTTAGACAGAAGTCTAAATGAAATACATTAACCAATAATAAGTCTGGCAAAACAAAAGAGCAGCCTGCAAAGAACAGTAGAGAACTGTGTAATAAAACACAAAAACATTGACAGCTATAAAACATTGCGACAAGAGATAATTATAAAACAAGTAAGTAGCCTCCTGATGAGACTGAATAGACAAGACAGTCTTGGACAGCTAACAAGACTAAGAATAACACAAGGCTGTCAAAGAGCAGATTTAATGAAAGACATATAGAAGACAGAAGAACAGACAGAAATTGAAACATACTTAAAAAACAATTTAGCATGCCTTACAATACTCAAAGCAAGAAAATTAAAAATAAATATTAAAACAGAAAGTGAACTATGGACAATGATTAGGCATGATACTAAAATACAAAAATTAGTAAACACACAATTGTGGAAAAAAGAAGCAGTTAGAATAAATGAATCTGATCTAATATATCTGAACCAACTACTCAATGCAAAGAGAGAAAAACTAATTACATGGCAGCAACTAAAAAGTTATCAAGGCCAATCAAGTAAAGGAAAAAAAGCAAAATGGTTCAAAGCAATTGAATCAAAAATGCTTAGCAGCCCAGAAAGTAGAGTAGTGCAAAGATACTACAGAACAGGTGAACAAAATACTCAGGCAATGCAAGTCAAATAGAAACATATATCAGAAGATAGAAGAAGAAAAGAGTGGATAGTATATGGCATACAGAACCACAGATAGCTCGGAAAGATGGTAAAAAAGAAAAAGAAAAAGGCACTAATTGAACACTGGCAAATAAAGTGCAAAGAGAATGAAGTAGCAACTGAAATCAACAGATGTGAAGGGTGTATAAGTAAAGAAGAACAAATAGAAAACAGTTATCAGCAATGGATAAGATTAAACAGAAACATTTACATAATTCCAGATAGATTAATAAGTAAGGGTAGCAATCAAATTAAAATAGTGATAGACCAAATAGTAAACAAGACAGAAAGTAATAGATCAAAAATAAGTGAATGCAAATTAAGAAGCCTTACAATGGTAGAAGAACTAGAGGTAGAAATTATCAAGTGACAAAAACTTGAAGAAAATATTAGTCAAGAAATAACGAAAGTTTTAAAAAAAAACATTATGAGAAACAAGGACAAATATACAATATAACCTGATGCTGCAGCTAATGGAAAAGATAGGAAAGAACCATTATTTAAGAATAATATAGGTATTGGATAGGTCCAAACAGATGAAACACAAGAATGGCCAGAAGAAGAGTTAGCATTTGGACTAAAAGAGTGCAAATATCAACAACAGCAGAATTGGTAGCAATGTGGGCAGTGATTCTAATAATGCTTAAGAAGAAACAAGTAGAGTTATATACAGATAGTAATGCCACAATAAGAAATATCAGTAGAAGCCTAGAACAAGCAGACAGAAGCAAAATTATTAAGAAAAAGAATGCAATGTAGTTAATGAAGATTAGAGATCTAGTCAAGACAAAAAATATTCAAATAGATTTAGTTAAAGTAAAAAGTCATAGTGAAGACAAATGGAATAATAAAGCAAATAGTTTGGCAAAGAAGAGAACAATAAGTAGGAAAATAATACAGACTGAAAAAGTCAGTTGTAAAGAGATAAAGTACTACTTAGAATGGGAAAACAGATGAACTGACATACTAGCAAGACTGCTTTGCAAGTTAGTAACAAATGCAAAACTGAAAGCAGAGTGGAAAGAAATGAAAGCAATTAAAGACCTAGAGCCAGAAGCAGAAATCACAATATATGATTGGACTTATTTTTGGAAAAGACTTAAAATGACTAAAGAAATACATTGTACAATAAGAAGAAGTAGTGCCAGATGAAGTGCATTTATTAAGTGCATAATAGATAAACTTCTAACCTTAGAAGAACTTAACAAAAGAAGGCCAGATATATATACAACAGCAGAATGCCAAGTGTGTCAAAAAAAAATAAAAGAGACACAAGCATACTTGGCAATATGCAAGGGGCAAAGAATTCTCTGAAAGAGAATTCAAAAAGTAACCATTGCAACAGCATAGAAGAAATTAAAAGAAGAAGAAAAAATTCGGATTCCTCCACATATTTTATACACAGTGCTCTTTGGGAAAACAGAGACAGAGGAAGTTAAAATAAGAGAAGTACTAATAAAAGGCCTAATTCCAAAAGAAACACAAGACAAACTAGCAGAGTTATTAAATACAAGATCAAGATAGCAGTTTGCAAATACAGTAGCAATAACAGCCTAGGATACATTTTACGAACAAGTATGGAGAATATGTTGCAAAAAAATTATCGAATAGGAGAAAAAAGTTGGAATAACAGAGAAAAGTAAAAGAAAAAAAAATGAAATTCTGAAGAAAGTAGAAAAGAAAAAGAAGGCAGATTGGGAAAAAACAGAAAAGAAAAAAGAAGAAAGAAGAGAAAAAGAAAAACAAGTTGAGAAAGAAGTAATGAAAACAATTTTGGGGCTTGTTATGAAAGAGTGAAGACCCTTTTATTATAGATTTTAAGTAGTCAGACAAATAGCTTACTTCTGTTTGAAGTAATGTGGCAGGTTGCATTTAGGTACTGTTAAAATGGCTGGGTGATGCTAGATTTAGTTATTAGAGAAATATATGTAGTTACAAATATAATTCCAAAAATTCAATAAAGTACTAGTATAACTGCTTATAGTAAAAAAAATATTGTAATTTTGAATTATATTTTTATTAAACAAAATTTTAATATATTAATTCTTATCTAATAGAATTTTACTTAATGATTTTAATATAATTTTAGGCATTTTTATTTTTAATAAAAATATCTAAATAGTCATTTTATAGTTTTTGTATTTTTATTAATAAAAAAAAAAAAAAGAGCAAAAGATAAACTAAAAATTTTTTTTTTAAAAAAAAGAACAACAAAATAAAAAATACAAACAAAAAATCCAATATAATCTTTTATAATTTTTATATTATTTAAAGATATTTAGTTTTTTAACTTAAAAATATAAATTTAAGCTTTTTTTTTTTAACTTATAAGTTGAATTTGTTAAAAAATGCTTTATACTATGTTTAACTGAAATTATATAAAATTTAGTAGCAATATTTGTAAAAAAAACATGTATTTTATTAGTTATTTTAATTTTTTTATCAAAACTTTGAAGATCTGTAATGAAAATGTCAAGTTTGCAATAATAATATTTGTTGCAGATATTTATAGTTTTATGTAATTTGTTATAAAAAATAAAAAATAAATTTTATATCTTAAAGGCCAGTTTATATATAAAATAAATATAATGTTTAAGGATAATTTAGGTTTATTATTTTATAAATGATAGAAATTTTGTTATTATATGCATTTGTTATAATGATTTAAGATAAAATTAGAAACTAAGCTATATTATTTGATATAGAGATTTTGTATTAATATAAAAATAAACAGAATAAATTGTTTTAATCAAATAATAAATGTTTTTTAATTTAATTATTTTTTTTATTTAAATTTTTATTTTTTTTATTTTTAAAAAAAAATTTGAAAAATAAAATATGTTTAGAAATAATTATAACTTGTTGTAATTGCTTATTATAAATATTTAAAACATTTTAAGTTTTTATTAAAACACTTTTTATTGCAAAAAGAAGAAGAGAGAGAAGAAAAATACATTTATATAGTTTCTATTTTAAAGTATGATTATTATATATGTTTGTTACATTAATTTGAAGCTAAACAGGATTATAGCTATATTGTTAATATCGAAGATATCAAAAATTCAAGTACTTCAAATCATTATAATAATAAACAGAATGAATATTGTTTTTTTTTTTTTATAGTTAAAGTCCCTGTCTTGGAAATGTGATATTTTTATTTAAGTATATTAAAACACAGCATGCTACCAGAGGCTCACCTTATATTGGAAGTTACAACTAGCTACACATGCACTTTTGATATCTAATTTTAAGTAGTTTGCTTACACATTGTTATATAAGTTTTACACTAGTTGCATACCTGCAAGCCAACTAGGAGTTTTGCTTATTTAAACTCTCTGTATATGCAATTTTTCTTGTATTATAAGAACATCTTAAGGCTAAACTTATCCAAGTTTCTGATGCTAGTTGTTATCCTTAGAACTAATTTATCCTTGACAAGAAACTTACTAGAGCCTTTATATTCTATACATACAGACCTAGTTTTATACAACATACTATAGTTATCTGACACTTGCAGTTATAGTAGTTACTTGTTTAACTGTTACATTACATTATTTATACTTTTGTAAAGTTTACTAGAATCCTAGTATCTATTTTCTTGACATCTTCTTTATCATTCTCTACTAGCCACAACTTAGAACTGGTAGTCTCTTCCAAACTACCAATTCAGATGACCCAGTATGATATACTTCTGTATTCTTTTCTTCTGGTGAATCTGGCAACCTGATTGGTTATATGCTATTCTATATATATTTGATGTTTGGTTTAACTTTCAGTTTCTATGAAGGTGTTTTGTGGGCATCAACTAGTCTAATAGTACTGTCAAAAGTTCATACTACCTCTTTACTTAGGAATTTCCAAGTGGATTTCTGTTATCTTAGTTCTTTAGTCTTCTATGTCTAGTGGTCTTATTGTGAGTTTGCATTGAAGTCTTATGCAATACCAGTTATACATTTCTCTATATATATATAATGTTATACTTTACATAGATGTCCTGAGCTCTTAATATTGGTAGGACCCAACTTGGTATATCTGGGTTACAGCCACATAAGGCCAACTAATTGACAAAAGACAGTTACTATAATGCAAATATAATTTTCAAATTTTGTTGTAAGTGGGATTTGAATCTTAGACCTACTACTTGAAGAATGACAACCCAACTACTATACTAGAATTACCATCCTCTTAAAATGAATATTATAATAAATATTTATTATTATTATTATAATTATTTTATTATATTTTAAAGTTATTTTGTTTATAAGATTTAACAAAAATAAAATCTTGATTAGAAACAATCTCAACTTGTTAAAATTATTTATTATTAAAATTGTGGTATTTGTTATATTATAGTAAATAAATTAATAAAAAAATGAAGCTTGGTTCTTTTTGAAAAATAAAAAAACATAAAGCATCATCTAAAATAAAAATAAGAATATAAAGTTTGACAATTTTCTGGCTAGATGCTAAGAAAATTGTCTGTTTATTTTATTTTGAATTTATTAATTATTACAAAATATTATATAACTTTAAAATTTTTACATTAAAATTTATATTCAAAATTATAATATAATTTGTATTAAGTAATTAGAAGATGAAAGACCTAATTAAAAATATATATCAAATATTAATTCATATTTCAAATGTTTTTTTAAATTTAAAAGATAAAATTAATCCTATTATAAGTATATATAAGTTTAGTAAAGTAAAAAAAACTTATTGTAAGCAAATAAAATTTATAAAAAATTTTTTAAATTTGATTTAAAAAAAATATAATAAAATTAATATAAATACAAAGTATTTATGAATATGGTTCCCAAATACTTTGTTTAAAAAAATTAATTTATATAATGATTTTTGTATATATTAATTCTAATATTATAAGTATAGTAGTATTTATTAATTTGAATCATCTCATAACTATATATTGATTATAATTTATATATAACCTAACACAATTCTAATTATTTTTGATTATATATTAATTATAATTATCTTAAGTTATATATTGATTTATATTCTTTTTATTATATATTGATTAATATTACAATCATTATAAATTAATAAGAATAATTTATATTATTATATATTCTTTAATTACTAATTAATATATAACTTTTTATGAGATGTGTTGACCTAGTGAAGTGGTTAGGTTGTCAATTCTCAAGTGGCAGATCTAGAATTCAAATCTCATAGATGATGAATTTTGAAAAATAAGAGCTGTGTTACAGTAACTATCTCTGTCAATCGGTTGGATTTGTGTATCTGTAACCTTTGTTGCACCATCTTGAATAGAAGATCAGGGCATCTATGCAAAGTGTAATATTACACCTATATAGAGAAATATTAATAACTGGTATTGCATAAAACTTTGATGCAAACCCACAATAAGACTACCAGACATAGAAAGCAAAGGAACTGAAGAGTCAAAAACCCACTTGGAAATTCTAAGTAAAGAGGTAGCATGGACTTTTGATAGTATTACTGAACTATCAGAAGCCCCCAAAAAATGATTACTAGGACCTCAGATGGATCAGATGACAATATGTATAGAGAAGTATATATCAACCAGACTACTGGGTTTGCCAGATGGGCCATCTGAATTGGTAGTTTGGAAAGTCTTGTAGGTCTTGTAGGTCCAGAAGTAGAGATATGGAAGTTAGGAAAGGATGGTATTAGGGTCCCTGTGAACTTTACAAGGGTATAGCAGTTTAATGGTTAACTCTAACTGCAAGTGATGGTTTAGGCCAGAACAGTACTAGGTCAGCTATAAGTATAGGATACAGAAGGCTCTGGTGAGCTTAGTATAAAGTTAAATATGACTTAGTGACCATGGTATATTTGTAGCAATGATTGCAATTAATAGGGTAGGAGTGGATACAGGAACTAGAGTGTTTAAATAGAGAACCCACAGGTGGGTTCTGAGTATGGCAGCTAATATAAAACCTTCTGGCAGACTACTTAAAATAGACAATGACTAAAGTTGTATAAATGGCTAGTTGTATACTCTTTTCATGATTGCCTCTGTAGCTGTTGTACACAATAGCTATATGCTGAATAATTATCAATAAACTCCTGGGTTGCAATTACTTACCTTAACATTAAAAAAAATATATATATATAACTTTTTATATTTTTTTTTGATAAAGAAAAACAAATTAAAAAAGAAATAATAAAAATAATATTAGAACTTGTCATAAAAGAAAGAAGACCCTTCCATTATGACTTTAAGTAATCAGACAAGCAGTTTATTTCTGTTTGAAGTAATGTAACAGAGTGCACTTAGGTATCATTAAGGTGATCAGGTGATACTAGACTTAGGTATTAGGAATATTTATATAATTACAAATGTAATTTCAAAATCTTAATAAAGTACTAGTGTAACTGCTTATAATTAAATAAAAAATAAAAAATCAATTTAGTAACAATATTTTGTGACCCAGTAATCAAAACTATATGATTTTAATACTAATTGATTTATAGATGCAATCCGTAAACTATTAGTTAATCTAAATAAACTGTAGTTTTAAAGTAAACTACAGTTTATTTATATGTATTGTAATTTACGGATCACATCTCTAAATTGATTTATCTTGATAAGACAAATCAATTGGTACCAAAATTATACAGTTCTAATTGAGATATTAAAACTGTGCTATAATTGGTAGTACGCTATAATAACTATCCTCACTTTATTTTTTTAATTGTTTTAGATATCTTATAAAGTAAAAAAAATTATAAAAACACTATAAAAATAAACTAAATTAGCAACAACTAATAGTTAAATAATTAAATATATATACAAAATTATTCGAATTAAACAGAAAACAGATATTATATTATTAGTAAAATTAAAAAATAAAGTTTAAAATTTTTAATTTTTATTTAAATGCAAATTATAAATATGTTCTATAAACCATTATAACAATTACATTATTACAGCTATTGCACCTACAGTATTACAAAAAAAAATTACAATTTTAAGACAAAAGGTTGCAATCTTTTAACTTTAATAAACCTATTATAACAGGCAACTTTAGTTGTAATAATAATAATTGTAAATAAATAAATCTTTTTTTATTTATTATTTTCAAAAAGATGATTATTACATTTCAAACATTCATCTTCTAACTCTTCAACAACATTAACCTCAATTCCATTTTTTTTTAAAATATCAATTCCTTCACATTTAACAAATTTATCAGGTTCTTTAATGCCCAATACAACTCTTGAGATTTTGCTTTCAATAATCCTTTCAATGCATGGTTTATTACCTGATAATCTTTTACTACACGGCTCCATGGTTGTAAAAATTGTTGAATTCTTGGCTTGTAATGGATCTGATAATTTCTTTAATGCACACTCTTCAGCATGTGTATTTCCAGGCAGTTCACGTGAGTATCCTGTAGAAAGAACTATTCCATTCTTTACTATTACCTTTTTTTTTTTTTTTACAAACAATTAAATAAACTTGGATCAAAAAAAAAAAAAGTACAATAGTTAGCAAGTAAATAGAATAATGTACCGCACCAACACAGTATGCTGTTGGAATTGGATTAGAGAGATTTGCTTGTTCAATTGCAATTCTCATAAAACCTAAATCTTTTTATATAAAAAGATGAATAATAAAATTTTATTAATATAAAAAAAAGTTTCGATTAGAGATGCAGGTGAAACTGTCCAAATGAACCGTACACACAACTGCAGTTGCGGTAAAAACCGTATGAATCCCAAATGCCGTATGCCATATGAATTAAAAATACCATATCAATAAATTTGATATCTATCGCTATGGTTAGTATTTGTATTTAATTAATCAATACTGAAATCAAAATATATGTAATTATTAGATACGTATGAAGTATATATGTTACGGATCAAGTTGGTTTTTAGGTCAAGCATCAACACAATTCCGGCCCGCACTAACCCTAAAATTCTGCTAAGGGCCATTTTAACCCGGTCAAGTTTAAAAACAAACTTGACCCGTAACATATATAATTAATATATTAAGGGAATTGATATTTCCCCTCCTCTTTTGATAATGCCACGCTCCTGCTAATAATTTCAACAATAAGCATTATCAAAAAAGGATGTGTAAACATCAATTTTCTATATTAATCAAGGATATAACAAAAATAGTTTAATATTTTCTTGAAATTATTGTCTAATAACGAAAGTTTTTTCTACAATGAATATGAACAAAGTCAATTCGGTTCTAAATAATGATAGTTCATATTTCTCATTATCGGAATTAAATTATAATATCAATCAACTTTTTACATGTCAGCCTTCTACTTCCAAACAACTATCAAAACCATCTCAAAAGCGAAATGAAATTTATTACATTTCAAGAAGCTGCTGATAGTCATAAGAAAATAAAAGTTTCGATATATAAAATTAAGTTATGACATGTAAAAAAGTTATAAAGTGAATAATTAATTCGGCATATACACAAGTTACGGCACCCCGTAACTAAGCAAAAAGTTATAACTAGTTATAACTCAGTTATGTTACGGCACATCCCAATGCTTCAAGTTCCGCCTGCACCTCTAGATTCAATTATACCTGAATTCGGAGATTGAGACGTCATATTAAGAAAGCTGTAATGAATTTAAAACTTCGATAAGTCTTATTTGAATGCGTAAGAATGAAAACCTGAAACTTGATTTTTTACCAGGAACGGAGTACGAAAACGTATCAGTAATACAGTCAGGTATTTTACACGATATAGAAATGATCTGCAATATACTAAGAGGTTATTCTAAAACCGGTTTTTATCTAAAAATAACTCAGCTTTAAAAATGTAGTCTAGGATCCCTGAGG
>CAJVQA010012607.1:0-10015 GCA_910591915.1 Cetraspora pellucida
ACATCCACAATGCTTCAAATAAATTACAACCAAACAATCAACCTAAAATGCAAAACTCAAAAAAGAATACAATATTTCAAACTTAATATAAATAATCAAGAAATCTAAGCACTTCAAAATATTTATGCAGAGTTATATAAACCTGCTCTGCAACTCTTACCATCTCTTTTATTATCCTACCCAGAAATCATTCAAATACAAAACATAATACCAAACTCTATATATCAAAACCAGCTCATAAATCTTTATCAAAAAATACTACTTCTTGATCTAACTAATTTACATTTCTATACAGATGCCTCTATACTTAATTCACAAACACATAACACATCTACAAGCATCGTCTGGATCCTCGAAAATAATACACGGATCAAATTTAATACCTCTATAACTCATGCACCCAACTCCATATGAGCAGAACTAGCAGCACTCATTTCTCTATTCCTCATCTTACTTACTAATTACCAAATCCAAATTTATCTTGATAATTTATCTATCATTCAAACCTTTACAAATGCAATACCTTACAACCAAAATTCCCAAACTAAACAAAATAACTGGGATATAATTTATATTCTAAATTACTTAATCAAATATAAAAACATTACTACACTACTTATAAAGTTAAATCATATTCAAACAACATACTACATAATATAGCTGATGCTTTAGCTAAACAGAGTGCTTGTAAAATGGAACTAAAAATCAATCTTGACTACCTCTATCTACCTACCTTTTTTACTTGGAAAGAAATACCAATCATATACAAAATATGAATATTCTGTAAAAACTTACTTTTTATTTAAATATTTAACAAACTTCTACAACTTAAACTACTATGAAATCTCCCAACAATAAAAATCTAACTTCTTACAGAAATTATTAACTCTCAAAACTCAAATCCTAAACTATATTTTATTAGGAATAAAATACTTCTAAATAATTTACCAACAATGTTAAATTTAAATACTTGCTATCCTCTTCTTTACTTAATCTTAAACTGTTCAATTTGCAACCAATATGAAAATACTGCACATCTTTTACAATGTTCACTCCACTCTTATAACCCACAAAACATTCTCATTAATCAAATTTCTAACATACTAAATTTATTAAACCTTTCAGAAACCTTACCACATACAATAATACAAATTTTAAATCACAAAATTCTCTATCTAACTCTACTATATATAATAAAATACTCTTACTTATTCAGGGAACAATAACTCTCGATCAATATGAACAACTAAAACCTAATCTAAAAAAACTAACTACCAATTTTCTTATCCACCTATCTAATTCTCTACTCAACTGGTTTAACTCTATTATTTGGCAAACCTGAAATACTAAACAATATGAATGGGAATTAGCACAAGGAATTACTGCCTTAACAAAAAAAAAACAATACTTGATTATCTATTTTATAATCTTTAAACTCTTCTAACACTAGCTTTATATTTGATACTAATATAGATCCATTTATTCTTAAAACCCTTACTCAAAACTTCACTATATATAACTGTTTTTATTAATTTAAATAACCTCAAGGGCTCCTTTTACTCTTTTCTGTAGTTAATGATTACAATAGTTAATTTAACTAATACAGATAACCAAAAGATAATATCATACTAGATGTTGTTAATATATAGCAACAATAGTGTAGTTTAGGAATAATTTCTACTTATACATTTATACCCAATTGATATATCCATATATTATTAATTTTCCTACTTGATATTATATAAATAAAAAAAAAATAAATAAAAAAAATATAAATATATATATATTACAAGTATTTTAACTTAATATTATTGTACAATTTGCAATAACAAAAAAACTTTTAAGTCAAAAGCTGGTTTATAATAATATAAAAATCTGAAACATAGTGATTATAAGGAAATTTCTATACATATTTTGCTGGTCCCAGAATATGAATTACATTATATCAAAAATATTATAGTAAAAGAATTATAAAAGCAGTTAAAAAATCATTACTTAAAAACTAGAAAGTAGGTTTTTTCAATTTATTGTAGCAAAAATAGGTTTGTTGGCCTTTTTGGTTAATATTTAACTTGATATTCTATTTGTAAGAACTGGTATTAATGTTTTTTTAATAGAGAAAAAGCAATTAATCAATTATTTGAAATACTTAGTAATAGTCAATAGGCAGAAAGAAATTATAAAAATAGGCAAGTATCATAGATCAAATTATATGAAAGTAAGTTAGACAATATTAAAGAAATAGACCAAATTGCATTAGAAACAAAGCCTAAAACAAAAAAAACTTTACTTAAGAAGGAGATTATTTATTAAATAGTGAATAAAAAAATTTAGTAATAAGGCAGAACATCATTGTGAAAGTAAAAAAGTAATATTTAGATTTGTAGTTGATTAAGATCAGTTTTAGAATAATATTTGTTTTTGTACTCTCATTACTATATTAAGATCATAAGGTACACATTAGGTTCTTTGTATACAAGTAAAAAATTTTATTTATATTCAAATGCTCAATGTTTTATTGTTGTAAAATTTGTTTTAATAAAATTAAACTATATACAGTCAACTTTCTTTACTCTGAACAGCCTGTTTTTATATATAAAAATAATAGAAAGTTCAGTTTTCAAGCTTTGTGTTCAGTTTTTACAGAGTTTATTAAAAGTTCAAATTATTCAAATTTGGATTTGAAAGAGTTGGCTTTATATTTTTAGTTTTATTAGTTTTTAGTTACTATAATAAATGCATTTTAAAATATTTAGTAAAAACTTTATTATATTTTATTTATTATTAATTAATAAAATTTTTATATAGATTGCTTCAGTATAAAGGCAAATTGTCTCAAGTCAAAAACTATACAATTGAAAGAGAAGCTACAAATAGGTTAGTAAATTTATAATAAATATTTTTTATTTTTTTTTTATAGAGATTTATTATTCTAATGCAATAATAGTAATTAAAATTTTATATTAGATTAATATTTAATTAATAATCTTTACTGATTAATTAATTGAGTACTTAGTTAGTTTAATATTTAAAATAATCCATTCTGTAAAAAGAGTTGAAGCTATTGATTCAAGTATAATGGCAATAAAATTTCATTTTTGAGATCTAATATATTGGCTTTTTAGTGCTGTTTCAAATAATTTAATGTTTTTGCTTTTGGTTATATCAGAAACTTGGTTTGGGTTACATTTTTACTACTCTAAAACTTCAATCCTTTATTACCAAGCCTGAAGAAAAGAATTTGATTTAGGCTTGTTTGAATGCTTCTGATATTCTATTTGATTAGGATTCTTCTAATACAATATATATTAAATATAATTATTAAATTAGTTTTTATTATTTTATAACAAAAGGAACGTTTATATGATATTTGATAGAGTAGACCCTATATAACAATTTAAATTTGCTAAGGTATTAGTTTCTGAAGCTTAAAAAAGGCTATTTAAAGTATATATATATTAATTTATGCAATCCATCTAATTATAGTATTTTAATATATATAACAAAATATAATTTTATTACTTTTTAGTTGGTTTACTATAGGATAATTTGATTAGTCAAGTTAAACAAACTGTAAATAAAGTATAATTACCTAATTCTATTATTAATATAGTATTTGAATAAAATAATGATCAAAATTGAAAAGCAATAAATTAGTATAGTAAATTGATATGATAGTTAAATTGTTAACAATAATATTTTTTTTCTAGCTATTTATTGCGATAGGTAAATAGCGAGTCTGTTGCCTCTACTAACCAGACATTGTGTAATGTACAAAATGGTGAAATAAGGCTTTGAGGTGTGGGATTTGATTTGGTGAGAATCTTATTTATTAACTCTCTTTATTTTTCTTAAGTTTATCTATTTAGTACCTAACTAACTACCTATAATCTATTAACTACTGCTACTCAGGAACTTCGATCCTTCTTTCCACTACTTGGAGGTGCCAAAAGCTTAGTAACTTTATTAAAATTCTGCCTTCCTTTTTATACAATTTCTATATTACTAACATCTTTTATTTATTTTTAACTTCCCTTCCTATTTTTCCACCATTCTGCCTTCCTACAGTCATACTATTGTAGATTTCACCTAAATCAGATAAGTAATAGAATCTGTTAGTTTTACTTTTAGTTTATTTTATTATAACTATACTAACCTGCCCTTTTACCACCTGGATCCCACCACTCTGAAACACTATATTTGTGACCCTATGCTATTCCTGATTTGGTCATATTTGTCTTGCTAAGATTGTTTGGATGTTGGGGGCATAATTATGCATGTTTCACCATTATAGGGTTGATCATGCATAATCAATTCTGGGTCCCAATCAGTGCTTGTGCAATGTATCATGATGCATGAGCTGTCCCAAATTTTTTGCCTGTAACACTATTTTATTATGCTGTATACCTTTTTTTATATTATTTTTTATTATATATGAATACTCTTGTACTGTTCAAGATATTAAAAATTCAAAGTGTTATTACACCAATATTTTAAAATTTTTATTCAAGTCATTATATCCAAATGTCTTTATATCTATAAAAGGTATTTATAAAAAAATTAAGCCAATATTAATAGATATTTTATAGCAAAATATTTGTATAATAGCATGTAATTATGATTAATCAATACTAGAAAATTCTTGACTGAAAAAGATGAGTTCAGTTATTTTAAATCTATAGAGTATTGCAATAAATTGTGTTTAATTAGCATAATTTTATATACACCTAGTTCATAAAACTTATAATTAAAATAAAATTTATCTATTAGATAATAAAATACAGTAAATTTTAAATTAGAATTTTTAGTTTATTAGCTAGTAAAAATCTAAATTGAACATGAATTAATTTGAAATTCAACTAAATATTAATTTAAAGTATTAATATTGATTATTATTTATTTTAATAATGTTTATTTCTATGCATTCACATATGTAATAAATAAAAATAAAACTAAGACTAATTTTATAAAAATTCTTATAGCTGTACCAAAAGTTATATTAAAACTAACAGTCAAAGAATTCAAAAGTAAGATATAAAAAACTAATTTAATCTATATAATTTGTTTTTTTTTAAAATAGCTCAATACCTCAAAAAGTTAAAAAAACAATTCTCAATTTTTATAGGTTAATAATTTAAGAATGCATAATTTTTTATACTTTTTATGACCACCATCTTTAAGCATAGACTGAAAATAGCAAAAAACTTAAAGATAGTTTTTTTTTAAATAACTAAATAATTAAAAACATCTATTTCAAATTCATTATGAATATTAATCAACTCATAAACATAACATACTAACACATACATATAAGGTATAGCATTAGCTATCTTTTTGTTATATAAAATATAATTATTAATATCATTATATAAAATAAAAATTAAAAACAAAAAACAGATTAAGTTTAGTACAGTTGACATCTTCTATTTGGCATAGTGGATAACAAAACACCTGTTGTGACTAATAAATATTTATTTATATAAATACTTATAAATAATTTGTTACATCTTAGTATCAAATAGAAGATGTCAGTTATATAACCTGATCTATAAAAAAAACTGGTTTTTTTATATAAAAAAAATTAATCAGGTCACATCTTTAGCTATAATAATACTATATATATTTATCCAATACATACTATAACTAAAAGTAAATTAATTTGGTTGTCTTCTGGATAGTATTAAAAATAATTTTATTTATAATTTTGCTTTAATTCTAAATTGTGATTCTGTTATATTTGGTAATGTTATTATCTTATATAAATCAAAAAAACTGGTCCAGAGTTGGTAAAGTTAAATAGCATGTTCTTTAGAAAAATCTCTTGAAACAAATTTAGTAAAATTAAAATTTTTTAAAATATAAAGTTTATTGGAACCCATTAATAATATATATGATAAACTTTGTGTTTTTTGATTTGTTCAAAAATGAAAATTAATGCCCAACCTTTTCATTTTAATTAAAATTAAGTTCTGAGAATTTTCATTTAATTCATTACATTAAAGATCTGATAAAAATAGCTTTCAGAGTTGATCACTTATTCTCAACATAATATGTAAACTATCATATACTTAATGTTTAATTAGAATTATATTAAAAAGAGGGAGCTAAATATGTCTATTAAGTGTATCATAAAATTCTTTAATATTTTCTATATTCTTAGAAATTATGCTATATTTAACAGTATTAGTTAAAATTTTCTTATTACAATAATACTATAAGCAAAAATATTTTGAATTTGCAGCATTCATTTCTAAGCATATAGTTAGAAATTTTTAGACTAAACTAAAATATAGTTTGACATTCCAATGTCATCTTCCAATCTCATAAAATTTATATTTACTTAAAAATTACAAATCAGAAATTAAAGAAGCAAGTGCATTTTGAAGTAAATAATAATTTTCTATGCCAGAAAACAGAATTAATAAATAATGTGATTCAGGTTTATGCAATTTGTTCAAATTGTTCAAAAGTGCAACAGTTATTATAACATGCTTTACTTTTTTGCTAACATTTCATTCATCTTTGGATATTTGTAAATGCAAAGTAGAGCCAGGTTTTAAAACTTCTTTTTAAACATACAATAAAATTATATAATTAAATATATCAGTAATTCATCAGTGTTTACCTTTTCTAATAGTTGTAATGACATTAAAACTATAGTTGAATCAGTAATATTAGGCTTTTTAGTAATTAGCTTAAAAATAGTTGATTAATCAATATCAACTAAACTAATAGGAATTTTTTCATTTACTCTATATATAATTTCTTGCCTCATATCATAAACTGCTCTAGCTCTAATTAGTAATTCATCTAGTCTAGCCAAAGATCTATACATCTCTTAAGAAATTTAATTATAATCAATTGACTTTACAATAGCTTGGGTTTGTAGTTCAACTAATTGTTTATCAATCTTTCTATAATTAATATTATATATACAACTATTAATTTCAAATTTGATCTGCTTAAGAACAATGTTATCATTTGAATAAAAAAAATTCTCTTTTTTTTCTTCTATAAATTCTTATGACTGTTTTTCTAAACCTAATATACATTTTTGTTATGTTAATGTACTATAATTATCAAATAATTTTATTTGTACAAACTTATTTGATGGCATTGTCTTGTGAATAGCCTTTACACTTTTACATTGTAAGCCAAAAAGAAAAGGTCCAAAGAGCTTACTTTTATTTAGAATATTTTCAAATAATGTTTGTATTTAACTTATATAGTATTAACTTTTAAAATATAATATAATCTTTAATATATATTTATTTTTTATTTTATCTTACAATATAGATATGCAGTATGAGAAGTCAACTTATCTGACTTTACAAATTTTTCTAAATATTTTCCAAAATGTATTTGATACAATGGTTTATCATCAACATAATATACTAAGTATTCAATAACATAACTTTTTTTTGAATACATAGTTCAAACAATATAATTATATAGTGTAGGATGTTTTTAAGATGTTGAGTATATTTAAGTTTATGTTTTGATAAATATACACCTTCTTTAATTATAAGATACTTATATGTTTGATAATTATTTTTTAAAATTATATTAGGATTTTCTAAATAATTACTTTCTTCTTTATATACCATTTTGGTAATTACAAAATAAAGTTTTTTGACACTATCAATAAACATGGTTAAACATATTTTATAATCTGTTAATGCTCAAATTCAACTTGTTATTAACAAGTTAAATTATAGTCACATTTTGGTATTATAGATAATTGATTTACTCAAAATAAAATTTTAATTGACTTTTTAAATTTTTTAAAGATATTATAATTTTAATTTTGAAGTATTTTGATGAAAAATAAGCTACATTAGTGTAATGTTTATACACTTTTACAGGCTTATAGGAAAAGTTGATATAACTTATTTCTTGTATCTTATAAAATGCATTATCTTTACAAAAGTTTTTATTATTTAAAGACTTAAATAGAATTATAGTATCTTTTGTATGATCCAGATATGCAATTAAAATTGTAAATATTATTTCTTGCTTATATGCATTTTCTTTACAACTTCTTGTCATATTGTTACTATTATTGCAGATTTATATGATTTCAATTATTTATAAAATTTATTTTTTGTATCAGATAAAATTGCATTAAAATCGAATAGTAATAAACTAAAAAAAAAAGATTAAAATAATAATGTTAATAAAATGAGTATAATAAGTAACAGAAAAGAAAACCTATAAATCAAATCACTAACTTTCATTTCAATGAACTTAGCTTCCAAAGAATCTGATCCAGCAATAATTACAAGTTAATTCAATTTGAAGTGACTAGAATGTTTAGCTATATATGTATTTAACTATATATAATAATTACTAGATTAGATTCTTCTTTAGTAACAAAGTTCATCACA
The DNA here is from genome assembly GCA_910591915.1 of Cetraspora pellucida. Lineage (NCBI taxonomy): Eukaryota > Fungi > Glomeromycota > Glomeromycetes > Diversisporales > Gigasporaceae > Cetraspora > Cetraspora pellucida. Next base: position 8,388 of record CAJVQA010012607.1, read on the forward strand.
ATGAAGTTAGTAATTTGATTTACAGATTTTCTTTTTTCATCACACATATATTAAATTTTCTGCTATATAAAAAAGTTTCATAACAATGTGTTATCAATCACTTCAAGGTTTTTTTACTTATATAACAAAAATATATAAAATCCTTACTAATGCTAAAAATCAAGGTTTAAGTCATATGATTCACAATCCAGAATTAATTCATTTAACAAAGATCTCACATATTTACTTTTTCTATATTATAGTATTTTTTATTTCTTTTTTATAAATAAATTTATGTTTCATAAGGACAAATTTAAAAATGTACAAATTAAATTTTGTTATATTTTTAATTAGTATATATGTTTATTTAACTTGTCTTGCATACTTATTTTATTTATTTATTTTTTTTTTATCAATAGTAAAAAATTCAGATCAATGAATTTTTTTCTATTTAAAATTTTTATTTAAACTTAAAAATAAAATATTGAAACAAAACAATGTTGTCTGCTCTTCAACAAGATTATTTTACAATATTTATTGTTACAAAGTTAGTATTAAGAGAATTAGAGCGTTCTTAAGCAGCTCTCATAATTAATTAGCTAGTAATCAAAATATTGCTCAAATTATAGACTAGTCAATATAGTTAATCAAAGAACAACTTGTTAAAAATTCATTGTAGCAAAATACAAATTCTAAATTTCAACAACTCTATGAAAAAAAATTTGGTTTGCATCTTTATGTTTTATTCATCAAAATGGTAACTTACTTAATTGGTTTATTCAATTTCCAACTAATTAAATCTTGTTTCAATCTATTGATTAAGGTCTTGAGAACACTTTTAGTCAAGTGGTGAATAATACTATTATTATTAATTATTGTGTTTAAGTGGCATCAAGAGAAAATCTGTCATCAGGTTTACAATTATATTTTGTATCAAACACAATCTCTAATTAGTTCCTAATTAGTTAAATAGATTATGTCTGATACAAAATATAATTGAAAGTCTAGTAACAGATTTTTCTTTGATGATACTCATTTCTGAAAATATTATTATTATTTTTTTTTTTGCTTTCACTAAGGCCTTTAGTTATGGTGGCTACTGCCTTTATTGTGAATTCAATTATAATTACATAACTTGTACAAGGTTACCTCTATACTATACTAGCAGATAGCAGCACAAGCTCCCATACACCTAATTAGATGCTGTCTAACCTAACCTTGACCTCCTTGTCTATAAGTCTGTTAAGCCATTACACATTTCAGAGTACATCACCTGACTATAGGGCTCCAGAGGGCCCCTCTGCTAACTAACTACTTACATTTAATCTTTGCTAACAGGGCTTACCCTTGCAGAGTTCACCCAGACCCCAGTACTGACTTCATAGCATATCCCTAGTACTTTAGTATACCCCTGTTTCCGATCTCAGACTTCTAATCCAGATAGCCCGATAGGACTGTGACCTGTCTCTGGTATTCCAAGGTCTGCCCTCCAAGGTCTTTTTTCTCTGGTTCGAGACTTTCAGTGGCCTGGTTGGTGGTACCTTTCACCTGAGGTTCTTGTCTGCCCGATTTTTTTCACATTGGTATCCATTTTCTAGGTCTAGCCTTTATAGTAGTACTGTCCAAGATCCATGTTACCTCTCTACTCA
>CAJVQA010012608.1:0-10014 GCA_910591915.1 Cetraspora pellucida
TTTACTTTTGTGTTGAATATCTTTTTTTTTGGAATTTGCTTATTTGCTGCTTCTGTTATAGCTTTTTCTATTGCATTTCATATATGGTCTAATATATCTGTACTGTATATATTAGCTTCTCTGTCTTCTTCTAATTGTTTCAAGATCTTTTTCTATTCTAATTGTACTTGAAGCTCTTTAGCATATTCTTTTTAATCTTCTTGCTTTGCTTCCTTATACAGATATATTGTTCTCATTTGGTCCTTGCATTTGATTTCTGCACAACTCTGGTTTGCAATTACATGTTCCAACTATATAACTGTCATTAATATTCTATGATTACTGTCTGTTATTCCTTCTGCTTCTTCTATGTTGGCTTCTTAAAGGCCAGCTGCCATAGTTTCTGACAACCAAATATAGTTAATTCTTGTTGCTGATTCTTGGTTTGACTATGTGTACGCTTTTTCTGTTAGATGCAAGCTTCTAAAAAAGTCTGTGAAGCCTGTCTCTTAAGCTAATTGAAAACTGGCAGTTTTTTATATTCTGTTGTTTGTAAGTGCAGTCAATCTAATATGTTTTCAACTGTATGATTAAAATCTCTAACTATAATTACTTCTGTATGCTTTCTCCTGTTTGTTACTATTTCTACAATTTTTTGTTGTATCTTCTTACTAGTTGCCTTGTCATTTGGTAGAATATACATCCTTATTACTATTAGTACTAGTTGTTTGAAGTATAGCCTTACTTCTATCATGTATTCACTAAATCTTTTAACTACTTCAACATGTTTTTCCCAAGTCTCATCTATTAGAATTCCAATGCCTGATTCTTTTTTTTTGTTTGGTACTGCATTTGTCTAGTAACCTGTAAATCTCGTGTTAAGGTTATGTACTAAGATTTTCTCTTCTTTTTTTGTAATGTTCATTTCTGTAATTTTCAAGAATACTATTTCTTCTTCTTCTGCTCAGCCTAGCAGGTTTTCTAGTTTCCAACCTCTGGTCTTGAGTCTGTTAACATTGTGACATGCAATTTTTATCTCTTTTTATCTCTTTTTTCTATTTCTTTTTTAATTGCTTATATTTTGTTTTTGTATTTTCTACTTTTTCTTTTTCTTTTCTTCTCTTTATTTCTTTTGGATTAGGAGAGTTTTCTTTATTTCTTTCTTCAAAGATCCTTCGCTCATTCTGCAGAAAATCTCTGATCTTCTCATCTCTATTTATAATTTCAACTAAAGTGCCCTCAGGAGTGATTAGCTAGGCTCTTCCTAGCTGTTTCTTTTGTCTCTTCTAGTCTTTCTAATTTCTTTCAAATTTGTTCTAAGAAGTTCTCTATGCATGGTTCTCCTTCTTGTTTGTGTATCTTGAATTTTTCTGGTTTTCTTTCATGATCTTCTAATTCTTATTTCTTCATCTTTGCATCTTTTATTTGGTTTCCTTTATTTCGGCTTTGAGACCTGCTTCTTTCATTTAGTAAAAAATTCTTTTGGCTTGCATTATTTCTATTTTTGTACTTTTTGTTGTAGGCCCTATTTCTTTGTTTTCCTCTGTTATTTCTATTCTCTTCTGTATGTGAGGTTTGGCTGTATCAGTCCTAGCTTCTTCTTCTTTCTACTTCAAGACTTTCTCTTTTCCTTGTTTCTCTCTTTCCTTTATTTACCTAATAAACTCAAAAGTTGTTATATATAATCAGTTTTGTTTGGGCAGCTCTCATATCTCTTTCTGTTGCAAACATAACTATTGCTAATCTTTTTTGGTTCCTATTTCTATTTGATAGGATGTAAACTAATTTGGCACCTTTGTTTCTTAGGCTTTATAGTAGTAAGACTTCTGAGGTGCTTCCTGGTAATTCTGTTAGCCTTGCTGCATATTTCCTTTGTCCTTCTCTAGCTTCATAGTCTTCCATTCTTTTGGTTACTTATATCAGTTTATTATTATTTACTGGTATTGGCTATAGGATGTTTCTATATGTTCTCTCAATTTTGACTATAGCAAGGCTTTATACTTGGATTTCTTAATTCTTACTATGTGGGCTTTTCTAAATCTTCTACAGATGTATTTCAGTTCTCTTTTATTTATATCTGCAGGTAGGTCCCAAATTTTTAAATAACTTGTGCTCTCTGATTCTTCATTTGTTTCATATTGGTTTTCATTTGTCTTGCTTTCATTTTCTTTCTCTTTGAATTCTTCTTCTTTGGTTCTCTATTTGCTGCCATTTCTCTTTTGACTCCTCTCCGTATGTTGCTTCTGTCTTTTTATAGTATTGTCTTCTTCTTTTGGTATTATTCTATACCAGTTGCTTTTCTTTTTGCTGATTCTCTGTATAGTATTATTTCTGCTATACTCACAGTCAAAGTCAACTTCTACCCATAAATTTCTTCTTTTGAAGACTTTTTTTTTTTTTTAAACTTTGGTAACAATGCCAGTTAGTTTTTATTAGCCTTAATTTGATATAGTGCAAATTTATAGTTACATTTTTAGGATCGATTATTACTAGTACTATATATATCTAATTTAACACTACTGACTTTATCTGGTTATCCTTATGGCACCTAAGTGTATGTCTGCCACATGCCTGCATACAGTTACCTTGGCAACCACTTGCAGTCATGGCATACATTAAACTGCTACACAGACAAGGATATCTACTGAACTTAACGTGATATCCCAAATGCCTAGGATACTGTCTTCTGTAAATCATATCTATATGTTCTACTTATATGTTTTACCTGGTCTTGTTTTTTTTGCCTTCTAATCTAACTATATCTAGTATTACCTTGTTCCTCATATTTCCTACTTTTTCATTACTATATTACTCCCAAATTGGTTTTACTCAGATATGTCTAATCCTTATGATCTTTCTATCTTTGATTTGCCTGTTATTAATTTCCTTAAGGTGTTCTGACAATAATTCAGGATCTGCAATGAACCCATATCTCAAGCCAGATTTGCTGCTGCCATTGGTCTTTTTGACCAATCTATATCTTAAGCCAAACCTGCTGCTGCTGTTCTTGCAGATGCCCCAAGTTTTAACATCATATAGTAACTTGGTGCTGCATTTAACTTTCAACATGGTGCTTTCTTTTATGGTAGAGACTAAGATTTGTTGCACTTACAAACAGGACAATTCTGGTTATACCTAGGGAGTTCCTCTGACCCTAGTGATACCATACTACCATGTATTGCAAGCTCCCAGCTTATTTGACAATATTTGCAGAACAATTCTGATTATGCTCAGGGAGTTATACTGACTCCAGTAATGCCATACTACTTTGCAGAGCTTATCTCACATTGGTTGATTGATCCCTAGTCTTATTCATTATAGACTTCCATATAGATACGACCAGAACCCGATTTGGTACTTTTACATTGTACAAGAAAGTTATATGCCTACCTCCAAGATCTTCCCTTCTATAATTAGATTATTTGGCTATGCCAGAGGTGCTTCCAATTTTGGTTAGACCAATCCTTTATTACAGTCTGTTCTTGTGTTCATCACTTCTCTCATTATTCCAGTCTTGGTTACTTGTCAGACTACTCTCCCAATCAAATCCTCTTCTTGGATCTTAATAAAGACTTATTTGCACAATCCATTAATTATCCTTCTAAGCAAGTAACCCACAAGTTGAATGCAAGAATGTTGGTACTGCCTATATTGGGAGGTATAAGGATGTTAATGTTGCCCTAGCCTAAAGAACTTACATGTGCAATCCTTTCATAACTGTAACCTTCTGTAACAACTGCTTGTTACGCATAGTGCCTCCACTTCACAATTGGGTCTCCTTTCGAGAATTTCTATTTCTAGCATTGTACTGCACTTGGACTTTTAACCACAGGGTTTCATGTTCAATTACAGGCTCCTTATTAGGTTACAGAAGCTAAAATCTTTCGATTTTGCCTCCAGCCAGACTTGAACTATTGACCTTGACTATGGAGAGTATAGGAGCTTAACTACTAAGCTATGGGACCCACACTCTCTTGAAGACTTCTTTTACATCTTTGACATATATATTATTTCTTAAGGACCATCTAATAAACTTCAAATGTTCTTCTTTTGTTTTCCCTGGCATATTATATGCTAGTATATTTGTGAGTAGACTATTGCTCTGGTTACAATTTCTCTTGCTCATGGCCTATATGCTTTCTTCAAGAGGTTCTCCTACTATGTCAATTTTTTTTTCGAATTCTAGTTCGATGACTTTTTGTTCTTGCTCTTCTCTTTGTTTTTTTGCATTTTTTTTTTGACTAGGCAAATTCTCTTGCTTTCATTGGATTTGCTCTACTTCTATTTTGCTGTTGTTATTGGTACTTACTTTTGTTGCCTCTTCTTTCTGTAATATCTTGTCAATTTCTTGGGCATTCGCTTCATGTTGATTCCTTTCTTCTGATTTCTTATTTGATGTTTGGTCTTGTTTTGTCTCTTGTGTCTCTCTAATTCTTGCAGTTTGGTTACATTTCTCTTTAAGTCTGTCTTAACCTTGTTCTGAAATGGGTTCTACTATTATTGCATAGTTGCTTTGCTCTACTAAACTTAATTTCCTTTCTGGTTACTCTTTCTCTGCTTTATCTATTAATTCTCTTGTTAATCTTAGTAGAGCAACTTCTTCTGAATTCTGATTTGTCAACATGGCAACAATTTCATTTTCTTTGCTAGGCAATATATATGTTTCACCTGCTTGCTTGATAAACACACCATTTTGCACATTATTGATAGCCCAGTATGCTCTATTGATATATATTGTTATTATACTGCTGTTATGTCTTTTGGTTCTTTCCATATTTCTATTTATATTAAGCACATGTTTGTTTTGCTTATCCTACACATGGTTGAGTTGCTTGCTTGTTTACATCCTTGTGACCAAAACAGATTTGTGATACCAGGCTAGTGCCAATTCTCCAAAATACAACAATTATCCAAATTTTCGAGCATTTTTTCAAGAAATTTTTAGTTTTCTTTGCTTTTTCTATATTATATCTCTTGTGTTTGTTATTTCTTTCCTTTTCCTATACCTTTCTTGGATGCTCTTTCTTTTTACTTAGTCCTGCTAAGATAGTTTAGAAGGCCACTTTTGCTTAAAATCAGTTTTTCTTTTTGGTCGATTTTGTGTTTAGATGATCAGCGAGAAGAGTTTTTTCCTCACCAGCATATTACTTCACCCTTAGCTATATAATATCCATAATATATAGGATATTCAACTACAACATCATATTACAAACTTTATCAAGAGACTTAATTTTTCTGATTTATTAGAAATAAGTATTTGTATTAGGCTCCAGCAACTTCAGAACAACCTGTAATCATCTACTAGTATTCTGATACATAATAATTTTATTATTGATGGGCCTAACAAACATACTATTAACTTTAAAATTATTTAACTTTTTAACCATCTTGGTATTATATTTTCATCTAACCCATTATATAATATTCTATATACTGTTCAAGAAAAATCTATTTCACTTAAATCATTATTTTCATTATATCCAAAATACTCAACTTTTAAAAAATAACTTAAATATCATTGTATTCTTTATTTAGATTAACTAACTACATTTGATAACTTATGTCTTTTAGACTAGAAACACATATATACATATATAAACAAAATTTCTAAAAGCAACAACCACTCTGGTTTAATTATCAAGAAGACCAGACTATAAGTCATTTATACAATTACACTCTTTATCAAGATTTACACTTACTTAATACAAACTACTATAGTTATTCAACTGGACACTTTTCTTTAAGAAAAAAACTATGGCTTATTACAATACTTGATGATTAAATTATTACTGACAAAGCCAGAAAACAGCCTTCTTCTTTAGGAACTGTCCTTATTACTTACTAGCAATGTCATATAGAACAACAATTTACTCATCTATATCTACTTTCACTTATTTAATTACAAATATGCCCAGATTGCTCTCTCAATTCTTATAATAACAATTGAAAAATATTAATAGTATTTTAAGGCTACATAATTTAAGAGTTTTGTGCTTATTGTCCAAGTAATAAAGAAGAGATACAAGCTTATTAATAAATGCTACACCAAGAGAATTTTGTGTTCTATTTTCCTAACCAAGATTTTTACTATATAAAAGTTCTAAAACATTATTATATAACTGATCATTGTAATTTGTTGATGGTTTTGAATTAGACAAAATTTTTTTAGATGTCATATTTATTATTTTATTGAAAACATTAGATGCAAATAAATTTTGACTTTTAGCAAATATTGAATATTTATTTTTAATTGTAAATTTAATATATGATATATTTTGTTCATCCTGTATACATATTCTCAAACATTTATTTAAATCAGATGCCATCATAATTATATGTTTGTACCTCAAACTTGAATATCAACTCTAATAACCTTCTTAGAAACATAATCATTATTTGCTTAATAAAATAAATTTTCGAATATCAAGTTTTTATTGACTTCAAATAATATAGCAGAAAGAATTGTTTTACTATCTCTTATTATGAATACAAAAAGAAAAATCATTTTTGTAACATAAAGTTTGATAAGTCAAAAAAATTATTATTATATCTGATCAGATTTGGTATATTTATAATATATACAATTTTAAGATTCTAACTAAATATAAATAAATATTTGTATGTATTATTATAAAGTATTTATCATTATCATTAATATTATTGTAACATTTAATTTAAGCAATATTTTTATTGACTGCTCTAATTTGTTAGAGTTTATTTGTAGTCAAAATTTGTTTTAATGTTATTATTTTTTTATATTCATATAAAAAATAAGCATATAGTATACAAAAAATCCTGAAAAATTCCAATTACTATGCTGACTATTATAGTAACTAATTTGTCATTTCTATTTGTTTAATTTTAGAAAGAAGCTCAGAAGATGGAGGGGAATAATATTAAACAAAAGTTTAACTTCAAGCAATCTTATAACCAGGTCATAACATAACTGATCTACTCTAACTTATAGTTAACACCACACCATTTGTTGGGCTTTTATTTTGTTTCTGAATTAACAAAAAAAATTAGCAATATTTAATGAAAACAAATTAATATGGATAGTTGACTAACACTTATCAAGGTATGACATGACTTCACATTCCTTCTTTTTATTTTTCATATTACTTAAAGTTTTGTCAGTATATTTCTGAAATGTTTTTTAGTTTAATTAAACAACTTATATTGATTTCTCTATTTTCTTTTCAATCTTTATATTAAATTTGGTAACTTCAATCTGGTTTATAGTTATTATACTGTGTCATTACAAAATAATGTTATGGGTATTATTTCATAATGATATGGTTAACAAATGACTTATTTTGATAAGTTTTTTGAAAAAATCAAATGGTCATGAATTTGGATGTTAATGTCATTATTATATGAAAAAAAATTTGGTTACACATTTTAAATAATCAGATAGCAACTGATTACCTGATGTCACTAATCATATACAGTAATTTGATCTTGTGTCAGTTTACTTGTACAGATTCCTCGCTTATGCTTTACAAACATTTCATGTTAAATATAAAAGCCAATCCCTGCATAAGCGTCTGCTAAGTATTCAGTTGAAGGTTGAAAAAAACTGTCATTCAATAAACACAAGAATATAAATAGCACTTGACACAGTCAAGAAAAAGACTTGATCTCAGATTCCTAACAAAACCGAATATCAGTGGTCTTAAATAATTATTGTACATATATATTACAGTAATACAATACTGTATGTACATACATATGAGTGACGAAAAAGGAAAACCTGTAAATCATTTCACTTATTATGTGAAATGATTTACAGGTTTTCCCTTTTCGTTACTCATATTATATTTACAGTGATTTGATTTAAAATCATTGATGTTGATGAGCATTAAATATAAATTCGCCACATTACTCATACCAGGTGTCCGATCCGATGAATATTACAGTACATCTGGATCTTCTCTGAATATTCAAATCTGACCATACTCCACTGACTATAATACTCATAAAAAGGTCCGGGTACAATTCATGATTCATGATCCAGAAGATTGAAAAGACCCAGTGTCAGTTTATAGAAACAGTTTATCAGAATTTGATAAGCTCATTTCTGTAATGTGAAATTTCCGAAAATTAGGATTATAGATTTCACTTTTCAGCACTCATATGGGTATTATTCCAGATATAAGATCCGCAAAACTAAAACCGAAATCTCACTTTACTGAAACTAGCTTATCAAACACATGTTTCAATATTATATAGTCAAATAGAATTTATATATTACTTATCAAAATTCTGATCAGCCCGTTTCTGTAAAGTGAAAGTTCCGAAAATTTCAAATTTGCATGTTTTAGTTCTGCGACACTCATAATATTTATATTTTGAATCCTTATTACAGTAAATTAATCATATGAGCTAATTTATGAAATTATTATTAAAAATGTATCCAATCTTTAACAGTGACTGACTTTTAGTTCACTAGCCCTCTTTGGATAATTTTTACCATCGAAATGACCGCATTGGTAAGATGAGTCCAAAATCACAGGATTACGAGATCGTTAAAGATACGTGTTAAAATTGGGCGGGTTTACTATAATGGGCAATTGCATGCATGGCATGCAAACATGCAATTAATTCTGCTCAGCATTAAAAATTAAATCATAATTTTGGCCAAAATGTGCATGCCACCCAAAAAAGTTTCGAAAATCATGTGATATTGTCAATTCATCATATGATAATAATTAATAATATTTATTAAAATATGATTTAGTAAGTGATTTTTCTACTTCGATTCTTTAAAGTGAAAAGCAATCGTTAAAAGAATAAAATCCAAAAACACACTATTTTAAAATTTTATGATAATCGCCATAACCAAATTTCCACTATCAATAAACGAAAAATTGTACCAGAAAACATTGTATATTTTATTTTTAATGCTCTTCCAGGAGATTATAGCTAATTATTTATTTGAATCCAACAAAAAATTATTGAAGAAACCATTTTAAAAAGCAATGGAATATTCCAAATACTTGGAAAAACCGTAATAATACTTTCTGTCTGTAATAAATATTACGTTTATTGAGTTATTCGAATAAATAAAATGATTGATTTATCACTTATCGTTATTAATTTGTTTGTCTAAATGTTTTATTAAGTTGCATGAATTTTTAGTGCTCGATGTATTTGGTGGCAATTTTACCCCGGTCGAGAAATATGCAACGCTATTTAGTCCTTCTGCAGAACCATCTCTGCAAGTTTTTGATGATATTCGATGCCTGCAAAACCCATCACGGATTTTTTATAATATTCGAATGCCTTCTTTTCGTCCTTTTCGACTTTGATCCTTTCGCTGAAAATTTTCCAACATTAATTATTCCTTCTGCGTTACAATTCTGCAAATTTTTTATATTCTAATGGAGAGCGCACCTTTTGTTTATTTTTTTTCTTTTTTTAAAAAAATATATATATAAGAAAGAAAAAAAAAAAGACCGATTTTTAACGCATATGCGACTGCAATCACTCCTAAGAGTATTACAGCAGTCGGTCTTTTAAATCTATTAAAGAGAAAAAATAATTAATACTGTATAAAGTAACAATTAAAAAAAACAAATATAGAAATAAAAAATAAACATATCTAACTGAAGAAAAAAAAAGTCTTGGTCGACTTTTAACGCTGCGACTGCACCAACTTTCTGCTAACGACTTAAACGGAATCAAACCGTAGCCGTGTGCACATCTCAAAGCCTAAGCAGAATCAAAGCACCGACTAATCGGACCACTCAAAGACGCCGATAGCAGAAAGCGTAGCAGTGGTCGGCCTTTTATTTCTGTTAATTTATAATAAAGATAAACATTAATATAAAAAGTTATATTTGCTTAATAAAAAAAAATCTTTAAAAGCATACCTTTTGTTTTTTTTAAAAAAAAAGAAAAAAAGGTCCAACCTTTAACGCCCGCGACTGCAATCATTCATAAATTAAACAGTCTAACGGAATCAAACCGTAGCCGTGTGCACATCTCAAAGCCTAAGCAGAATCAAAGCACCGACTAATCGGACCACTCAAA
>CAJVQA010012609.1:0-10014 GCA_910591915.1 Cetraspora pellucida
ATTTCATGTTCAGCACAGTTTTTAATTACATCATTTACAAACTCAACTTATAATTCTCTTTCTAGTTTACTATTACCTCCTATTTTAATACCACAAATTATTACTAAAATTGATCTTTGGACTATCTAATGAATTAAATATTATACCTCTCTCTTATATATTATTACTAACACCCAAATTTAGGTGAGCCTTAATCACTCTTGTAGGTTTAGATTTCAGATTATATATCTGAGTCTTTATTTTTCATATGTAATTTAAAAGCAAGTTTTCCTTTGTAAAAACTTCAATTGAATTTTAATAAAGTTAAAGACATGGCCTTACTGTTAATATTAAAAAAAAAAAAATTTTATTTTAAATATTTTTATACTAATTTTAATATTAAATATATTTTTTATATATGTTTTATATATTTTGATTTTGCATTAACATATAAAAGAATTATATAATTATTTAATATTATCTATATAATATAAGATAATTTTTGATTTAAAAATAAGTTTTAAAGTATTATTTTTATAATTCTTTTTTTAAATAAATAAAAAATTTAAATATAATTTTAAATTTTTATATAAATAGATATTTTTTTATAATATATACAAAAAATTTGAAAATTATAAAACATATTTAAAAAAGATTTATTGCATTATTTGTTGAAATATTTTAGGATACTCAATATTATTTGTACATTCTTCAAATTCTGATATACCTAAGAATAATTGTAAATTCTGATATAAAGTTACTCTTGAACATACTACATCTAATCATTTATGAGAAAATACTGATGTTAGAAGATATAGTTCAACATGGTTAATAGTTTGTCTTTAAAATTTATTAATAGATATAACAAATGCAACTTGACATAAAAATTGTTTGCATTGAAGTATAAATAGAAAAGATATAAATTTGAAAGATAAAAAAATATAAGACAAAAAAACACATATGCTAGCTAATGAGTTATTAATAGGTTCAGCTTCAATAATATAATCTTGAAGTGTTTTACAAATTAAGTAAGTTCTATTACATAAATTATTAGCTACATTAATATTATATAATAATATAATAAAAGCACCAACTTTAAGTATTAATTTATATGATAGTAATCTACTAAATTTTAATGAATTTAAAAATTCTGTAGAATACAATCTTTCTTGAATTATATTGTATGTATCAAAATTTTTATTCAAGGTATCTGCACTATAGTAAATTTTTTTTTTTTCAGAATATTGAATAAAAATTTTTGTATTAAGCATATCAATATTATTATTAAGTAGAGCAAGAATATCTCTTTTAATAAACTATACTGAATTTTGAATACATACATATAAGTTAGAATATATAAAATTTATTAAATTTTGAAATGTTTTGGATTGAAGAACAATATTAAAAGATAAATATATAAAATTACTATTAGGTTCAATTTCAGAAATAAGTCTTTCTCCAATTTAAAGTAACCAATTAGCAAATTCAGATTGCGCTAACATGTTTAAAATATTAGTTAATTTATATAATTATATATTAATTATTAATTTTCTTACTTTTATATATGACTATATATGTAATCAATACAAAGTAGCATCAACAATATCTTCGCTTTTACCTTTAAAAATAATAGAAAGAATTTGTCTAAAATCATCTCCAAAAATTATTACTTTATTACCAAATGATATATATTCTAATTATGAATCAACTGTATACATTATATCACAAAATGTTCGATCTACAGCTTCAAATTCATGATTGTATAACATAGATACTTTATTTCAAACCATTAAAACAATATGCTTTATAAGGTCTACAAGTTCTGTTTTTAAAAATATATTGCAAATAGAATCTTTATTTAATTCTATAGAAATTTTAAACTATGAATGTGCTGTTCTATTATCATCAAGTAATAAAGAAACAATTTTAGAAGAAGTAACAACAAGTACAATTTTGTTCTAAACATATTTTGCTAATATAATTTTATAAAGAAATGTTTTTCCAGAACCTGCAGGTTTATTAATAAAGATACATATAGAAATATTTTGTTTTATTTTTTTTATAACTTCATTATATATATATTGTTAATCTTTATTAAAAAATGGAATGCTTTAATCAAGAAAATTACAAAGTGTAAATTGGTTATAATTTAGCTTATTCTTTAGTAAGCAATTAGATTAATTATGTAAATTATTAGAAATAGGCATATTGGAAAAATCTTTTAGTAATTTTTTTTGTTATATAAAAATATTTTCTAATATATATAATATATAATTTTTAATATCTTATTGTATTAAATGAAGATTTAAATTATTTAAAGTATGATGCAATTTATATAAAATATCATCACTTAGATCATGTTTATATTTAAGTCACAATTGTTCAGAATGTGTTAGATAATAATTTATCAAAATTGTCACAAGTAAATATTATAATTAATGTTTTGATTGTATTTTTGATGCTTCCTTAAAACATCAGTCCCATTCTAAATTATTTTATAAAAATCCTAATGTTTCATATACATTTTTAAAAGTTGTATAGTATATATTATTTATAATATGCAAGTGCTCAAAAAAATGTGTACTATATACAATATTAAGTAATAGGCATAAATAATAATACTCAACAGCTTCTGAATATACAAAATATATTCAACCAATAATATGATTATGAATACATTGTTTACATTTTTTTTGTAATTTTATTAAAAACAAATTTTTGTGAAAATTAAGTTTAAATTAAATTATTTGCAATTTGGTAAACATTTGAATTACTGTTGACTTCAAACCATATAATTAAAATAGATTTTTCATTTTGTACTTATTGAATAATAATAGCTAAAGATCCATTATCAGAAAAAATAACTAAATGTTAACCAGAAAGGTGTACAACTAAGTATATAATATTAGGTACTTCATTATGCATTTTATAATGCATAATATGCCAAATAAATTTATAAATTGATACATAATATGTGTTAATATATTGCTGAATTTTATCTACAATATTATTATTACTAAGTTCTATTGTTGCATAATCATGGCCTTTATGAACATATTTAAACAAATATTTGACAACATATATTGATAAAAAATTTTAACATTAATATAATAATTGAATTTTTTGTAAAGATATAAATTATATATAATAACTCATTAATTATTAAGATCAATTCTTTTGACTTTTATTATATAATTATCTTTATATCGATAATGTATAGGATAGCTATCTTTATTTTGATTAGTTAGTAATTGAAAAAGTTTTAGATAACCTTTTGAGCATTTACCATCTTATATACAAGAAGCATGTTTATTATATATTTCAGATGGATCAAGTAATATACATTGGATTATAGTTTCAAATTGACATGAATAAATATATAGATTTGGAATTTTTGCTAATATAATATAATTATAATCTTCTGGTATATATGGTTTATTTTTAAATAATAATATGATTAACAAATATATATACAAAAAGACCATATTTTCGAGATTTAATAACATAAATATATGTAAGAGATTTGTCAAAAATACTATTATTAAGGATATCTTTAAGAAGAGCTTGTAATTTTAAATAAAATATATAAGCACAAGTGTCTAATTGATCTTGTAAAGACTGTTCTATTAATAAAACTGACAGAATTTCTGGCCATTTTGTATTGCATGTAATAGTAATAAACAGATCCAACTTGTTCATTTGTTTAACAATAGTCTTTGCATCTTGATACAGTTGTTGTATATGACAAAGATCACCAATAAAGCTAGAAGAAAATACAATTCTATGACCAAACTGAGATCCAATTTAAGACATTTCTTTATCAACAGAAAATGTATCTTGTAATCCATTATACAATTCTAAATAAATTTATTTTGATTAATTTTTAAATAGTTAAAACAGTTTTATTCAATACAAGCATATGTATCAACTATATATTGCTGAAATAGTCACTCACTTTTATGTAATGCAAAAGATTCTGATAACTATTAATATCATATTTGCAAATAATAAACATAATATTGTATCATTGTAATATAACATAAATTAGTATTTTTATATTTATTTTGAATATTATTTGTATGATGGCTTATATTAATTATAAAAATATATAAGGATACCAACCTGAATCATCATATAGAAAAAGTAATACATAATGTAATTAAATATAAGAATGATGTGTTTGTAAAATGCACTGTAGACTATCTACCATCTTGTTTGTAATGTATAATATCTCTATTTGCTGGTTCAGTTTCTTGACCATTTCCTACCACAAGTACAGCACTTTTTGATACAGAAGGAGGTGCATACTGATGTTCATTGTATGCTTTAATGATAATAAAATTTAAATTTTGAACATAATTCTTTCACAAAATACATGCAATTTGTCAAAAAACATGAACATATAGGTTAACATTATGTAACATTTCTTGAAGTTGTTCAAAAACAGCTAAATTTAAATCTAGTATTAAACATTGCCTATAAAATAATTGTTCTTCAGTATTATAAATATAAATTTGTAAAAAAGCAGATGTTTCATTATAATTTGACAAAAGTGATCCTATTTGATGGTACATTTCACCATGAATCTGAAAAGCATAGACACCTTGTGTACCAACTACACTTTGATCAATTTTTGCACCCATTGATGTAAATGCTAATATTGAATTATATATTACAAATATTTTTTCAAAAATCATGAGATATGCTATTCTCTCCAATGAGTAATGAAAGTAAAGGTTCTGGTGGTTGGTTAATAATTGACAATTATACCTTTCTATTTGCACAACAGGTACTAAATACAGAAGTAGACACACTACTGGTCACTCTTTCTTCTATCCAATGTAATGCTCAACAATGTAAACACTCTATTCTCATCAATCCTAACTGATGATGAACAATGGAATTAGTATCATACACTTGCATACGAGCAGCATTAGAAGCACACCTTTGCTGAATATGCTGCACATACGCCGCATATCGAGTTTCATGTCGATGTTCAACTTGTTCACCTGATTCAGTCTCAGTTCGAAGCCTATAAGCATCACGCTGCTGGGCACGTCGATGATCAAGCTGCTCAGTTGTAAGTAACAATCTTCGACGCGCATAAGACTCTCTAGCAAGTCGATTCCTACGATCCCTTGGTGACTCCGTAGTATTCATTGTGTAAACACAAAAAGATCAATACGTCAAGCCAAAAACACAAAAGGTGGATTTTTTCAAATTTAACACTAATATCAATACCAACAATAATATAATAGCATTAATCACGCTTAAGTATCGAGTATATATCTCATCAACAACCTACCAACAAAATAATAACTGGTATAACAATACAACGATGCATGCCTATTATCTATATTTATTTTATTTATTATAAATCATGGCCTTTTTATATCTTTTTAAAGATGGGTTTTTAGATAAAACAAAAGATCCGAAACATAATGATTTTTAGACAAAATTATAATAAAATCTGTTCTCTAAAAAAATGCATATATACAACGACAATAATACACAATCATTTGCTGATCATCATCAATGAGTATTCTATTTTCCTTCTTACTTGTTCAAATCTCGCTTGATCTGTTTTGCCCACCATTCAAACTTTCTTTGAGAATCTTCTTAATACGCATTTGTCTATTTCTACTGATTATCAAACCACAATACAAAAATGTTGATCAAAAACTAATTGGTTGAAACAACTAATAAATCAGCGTGTGATAATTCGCCCGCCACTCAATTTTTCCTCAAGGCTCTTCTTAATATGCATTTGTTTATTTCTATTGACAATCATCCAGGCTTTCAACAACTATACAGAACAATGATCACGTTGATCAAAGCACACAAAAAAATCGACGATCGCGAACCAGCACACAAAAAAATCGATGATCGAGAATCAAGGTTTTACAAACAACCAGATCAGCGTGTTAACAATAACCAGATCAGCGTGTCGACGAAATAACCAAACCGATGAGCGTGTTGATAACAGGGTGCTGACGACGAATAGAGACAAGATCCACGGGTTGAAGGGTCGAAGTGAAAAATTGTAGTAATAGAAAGATTGTTCAATCGACTAAACTAATCATTTCGGCGCATTTGCGAAATACCTCAAATTTTGAAAATTTTGACAACTAATATGTAAATATTGATTTTAACTGAGATAATCAACATTTCCCAAGTTATGATGCGTAATTTAATAAATTCTTGTGTCTAATGAGATGCGTTGGGGAGTGGGAAGATGGGTTAGCCTGTGGGAAAGATGGGTTAGACGCGTTATCAGTACAAATCAGGGATTCAAATTTTTTTGGGGGGTTTAACATTGATATACAATTCGGTGCCTAACATTTAATTTGGGGAACCAAATACTTGGAATTGGTGACAAATTGTTTGCTTAATTTCGCAAATGCGCCGTAATGTCCAATATCTAAGTAAAGTTTTTGGTGTTCGGCTGCATTTAACAGAATTTTGCGTGATTTTGGCTCACCTTGTTTATTTCCATATATTTTTATCTTCTGCACTTGGATAGTTGGAATCTGTCGCATTTAAGCCACACGATTCAAAGTATCGGTGGTTCTTTTGTCTTGACTTGTACATGGATACAGTATATTGCATAAAGTTGTAAAACCACGTTTAAATATAGTAATTATTGGTCCCACGTGTTAGTAAAACAAAGAATCCAGTTTAGAATTATGAACAGAGATGAGTATTAAAATGGCATCGTTTGTTTTTTATGCTACCCCGCCTTATAATCTGGCCTGCCCAAAAGAATTTTGGAAAAAAAGGAAAAAGACAAGAAAAGGATATAACAGGCGGTAGCTTGATGTTATATTTGCAAAATATTCTGTTAGAACATTTCACGCTGAGCTTAATTGCCATCTATTCGTCAGAATTTTATAGAAAGTTCATTATGGTTAAGGATTTAGAAATTTATGGGATTGTAATAAAGCTTGGGCAAATTATCACTAAATACTAATTTGAAAGTATATACTAATTTGAAAGTTTATACTAATTTGAAAGTTTATACTAATTTGAAAGTTTAAGCCAGACACTACATATGTAACTACAAACATGGCTATGGTGAGGCATTCGATTTTCAATATGCCGCTTCGTATTTCTGCACGAAGGCAGAATGCAAATAAACCCGTAAATGAGTATTCTGTATTGTATCGCCTAAGATGAATATCATTACACAATGATAATGCTGTTTCATACGTATTACAACGTTAGTAAATTGTTGCCTAATTAACAGTCGATCGAGATGTCACACATAAAATTTTATCATATGATTTTCATAAATTACACTAATCGACGAAATCACGTTCTTAAAATTTCACCCAAAGTCTTTGTTATAACAACTAACATTTTTTAAAACAAAAGTTACCAGGGCTTTAACGAATCGAACAGTATAAAGAACATAAAAAACTAACGTTACCCAGTAATATACGACCCCTTCAAAGATGGGCAATTATTTTGCTTTCTTTCGCATGATTCTTTTCGAGTTTGCAATATCTTTGCATGAAAAATAGCTTGTTAGATGCGCACAAGCGAGAACTTTCTACGAAATGCATCTTTGAAAGGTTGGTATGTTATCAAAATGTAGAAAAAAATTAAGAAACCCGATTTTATAATATGTAGATTGTGATTTTTGCTAATTAAATTTTCTTTTTTGTTTTTCTTTTAGCAAAAATAATATTGCAAGTTTACAAAATAAAAATACGGTTGAATCATTATTTTATTTATTCTTTTTTATTATTGTTATTTTTAGTATACAATATAATTTATAATTTATTTTTTTGATCTCTTATATCGATTATACCACTGATCCCAAATTCATTTTGGTGACCAATATTTATATGAGGATAGCTCTTCTACTAGCTTATCAATAAATTCTCTAGGCAATACAGTAGTGTCTTTATATTCCTCAAGTTTTTTTAAGATGTTTTCTTCTTCAGAGGTAGTTTGACATATTTGACATTGCTTTTGAGGCTTGGATCCAGAAGATGGGATAGTTTCGAATAACAGCATTAATTGTGGGTCTTGATTTATTTCTTCAACCTTCATATCGATTACTTCTGAAGTATGCATAGGAATACTGCTTACTTCTACATTCATTGTATCTGTTTGGTTGGGTTCGCCTACACATTTTTTTTTATTTGTTATCTTTATAGGTATTAGATCTAGTTTATTACCTACTTTTGTTTAGACAGTCGTGTGATGAAAACCTTGTGCAATAATTGTGTTCAATTTTTTAATTCCTGATTGGTAACAGTGAAACATTCGATTGTAGCCAGTATTTGTCAATTGTGTTGTTTCTGCAAACAAATCATGTAATTCTAGCTGTGGGTTACTTAATCTTATTTGAAGTTTGTTAATTAATTTCCAAAGGACATCTTGACGATCTTTAACAGTTTGTGGACTTTTACTTATTAACTGATCTTTAGTGATCTCTGAAATTAAAAAGTTAAGTAGATCAATTTCTGTTTGTGTTGCCTTGACATTACGTTTTAGAATTTTTAAATTGATTTTATGTTCAGACATATACTGTTTAATAAATTTCATGTCAACTGCTTCTAAAGCCTCATTATGACTAAGGTAATACCCTTTCTAAGTCATGTTTATTGAAAATACTGTTCTAAGATCCTGAAAAAGTTGTGAGTTGCATTGAAGATCTAATAGAAATCATGTCATTGATTCAGTATATCTTGTTCTTTTTGTTACTGGGAATAAAGAAGCAAATGCCATCAAGCTATATATTTGCAAGTCAAAATTTACCATACGAATCTCAAGTTTATGCAATTTTAGGTACCCTGTCTATTGGTAAAAATTACACCAAACCTTTAATAAATCATTATTTTCTACAGGAATTTCTTTAACAGTAATATTTTTTTCTGATGCATATCGATGAATTACAACTCCAACTGCCATCCAAATAAGTTCTAGTACTCTGAATATCAACTAATAATCAATGTTTTGCTAAAGTTTATCGAAAAATTTAATACTAAGTTGTACATCAAGTCTAAAAAGTCCATATTCTGAAAAGCTAAAAATTAATGCATTATATATTGTTTTATTTGTATGCCATTGTCCTAGAATACAATACACTTCTTGTTCTTCATTCCCATAATCCTTCATATGACAATAGATCATTTCATCACATACTAAATTCAACTTTTCATTTTCTATATAACTGAAATCTTCCAAATATATATTTATAGCTTAATGAATATTTTCATTTAAGCTTAGAGTTTCTTCTGTTTCAAGAATTACAATGTTTGGAGGTTTTAAAAATGATACTAATTTAATATTTTCTCTAAGTATTGCATTGATATCTTCAATACTGAACGATTGTTCTTGATTAACTAATCAATTAAAAATTATGTCTATTTTTGCATTCTATACTTCTATCATAGGGCTTACGCCAAAGACTTTGAATTTCAAATTGTTCTAAACTGGAAAGCTCTAGACATTCAAATTGAAAAACTATTCGCAATATTGCATGTGTAATATCATGCACTATATTATAAACATTGCCATATTGAAAAGTCTTGGCTTTTATATCAATATTGTTGATAATTGTAAAATTTAAAATTTTTGGATTTGTATTTATATCAAGAAGTCTTGAACAAGGATCTGTAGCTGACATTCATTTCTTTTGAATACTTGGTTCATAGTCTTTAATATAGGCCACCACATGAAATGCATGAAGAATTTCATACAAAAATCCTATCATTTGTGGTTGACAGCAAAGAAAAGAAAGTACATGAATAAACTATATTTTTCATTTAGAGAATACAATCATAAGTAGTACTGAAGAGAAAAAAAGTGAATGTAATTTGATTTTATTTTCATCCAATTGTGATGGTGGCAAGCCTCATTGTTTTCATTTTTTGGCTAATATCTTATTTTTATTTTCTATTAGAATTAAAATAAGACCAGAAAAAAAGCTCACAAAAAAAAAAAAAACTCTTCTCCATAGATCATTTTACCAAAACTGGACAAAAAGCAAAAAACTTTCTAGCAAGAATACAGCAATAACTA
>CAJVQA010012610.1:0-10013 GCA_910591915.1 Cetraspora pellucida
CTTTCCCGAACTGCCTCAGAGAAGGGTATAGTTTCTTGACAACGTCTAACAGGAACTATACTTCCCTCTTGGACACCACATATACCCGTAAGGGATTCCCTGTGCCATGTCGTCGTTATAGTTTGAAAATTAAGAAGGCTTTCACCTATAATAGAATAAAGCAAAAGTGCTTAAAGAATTAGAAAACAGAAAAGTTAAAAAACCTTTCAAAACAGATAAATATAATATATAAGTAATAAAGATTAAATAGAGAAGTCTGTTAAAGGATAGAAGAAAAAAAGAATAAATTTTATATGGTACAAAAGATGACAGACAATTAGAAAAAATAATTAAGAAAAAAAAAAGTACTAATAGAATATTGGCAGATACAAAGTGTAGAAAGTAATTTAGCAACTCAAATTAGCAAATGCAATAGATGTATGAGTGAAGAAAGAGTAATAAAAAACAATTGTCAACAGTGGATAAGAATTAATAAAAGTGATTTTAAACACATTAATATTGAAAACTAACAACATAATCAAGATAGCAATAGACTAATTAACAGGTTATACAAAAATAAAAAAATTAAAAAAAATGAACAAAAACTAACAAAACTAAGAATGCTAGAGAACTTAAAAATAAAGCTAATTAGAAAGTAAAAGTTAAAAAAGAATGTTACTCAAAAAATAGTAAAAATTTTGAAAAGAAATATATCAAGAAATAAGAATAAATATATGATATATACTGATAATATAGCAAAAAGATAAAATAAAGAAAAAGTACCAGATAGAAACATAGATATAGAATGGAAACAGACAAGTGAAACACAAGATTAGTCAGAAGAAAAAGTAGCATTAAAGATAAAAGGTTAGCTAACTTCAACTATAGCTAAGTTATTAGCAATATGGACAGCAATTCTAATTATATCAAAAAGAAAAAAACTAGAAATATTTATAAATAGTATTGCTATAATTAAGAACATTAATAGAGTGTTAGATTATATGAATAGAAATAGAATCCTTAAAAAGAAAAATACTTTTTAAATAATAAAGATAATTAATATAGTTAAAATAAAAAATATACAAATAAAGTGATTTAAGATAAAAAGTCATAGTAGAAATAATAAAGCTGACAGTTTTGTAAAATAAGAAACATTAAACAAAAAAATAATATATATAGAAGAAGTCAGTTGTAAAAAGATAGATTATTGCTTAAAGTAGAAAAACAAATGAATAAACAAATCAGTAAGATTTTTATGTAAGCTAAATAACAAATGTTAGATTAGATGCAAAGTAAAGAGAAACAATAATAATCAAAAGTCTAGAATTAGTAATAGAAGTAACAATTTATAACTAGACATATTTTTGAAAAAGACTAAAATCAACTAAATAAGTGTATTGTATAACAAGAAGAAGTAGTACAAGAAGAAGTACTTTTATAAAATATGTATTGGACAAACTTCTAATATTAGAAGAACTTAACAAAAGAAGATCAGATTTATATATGAATGCAGAATGCCAAGTATGTCAAGATAAAGTTAAGAAAATACAAAAATATTTGGCAACATATAAGGGACAAATAAGTTTTTGAAAAAGAATACAGAAAGTGTTCATCACAATAACATAGAAAGGATTAAAAGAAAAAGAAAAAACTAAAGTTCTATCTTATATATTATATACAACATTCTTTAAAAAAACAAAAACAGAAAAAATAGAAATAAAAAAATACTAATTAAGAGTTTAATTTCAAAAACAACTTAAGACAGATTAGTACAACTTCTAGATATAAGAACAAAACAACAATTTATAAATATATTAGCAGAAACAACCTGAAATACCTTTTATAAACAAGTCTAGAGAACAAGATATAAAAAAGTTAATGAATAAAAAAAAAGAATAGGAATAATTAGTAAAATGAAAAAAAAATTAAAAGAAGGAAAAGAATCCAAGCAAGAAAAAAAGATTAGTTAGCAAGAAGTAAAAGAAAAAAAAAAGCAAAAAAAAAGAAGAAAAAGTAAATTGAAGATAAAGCTAGAAAACCAATTTTAGAACTTGTTATAAAAGAGAGAAGACCCTTTTATTATAAACTTTAAATAGTTAGATAAGCAACTTACTTCTGCTTGAAATAATGCAACAGGTTATATTTAGATACCATTAGAGTAACTAAATAATGCTAGACTTAGTTGTTAGGTACATCTATATAATTACAATAGTAATTTCAAGAATCTTAATAAAATACTAGCATAACTGCTTAAGTTTAAAAAAATAAAAAAAAATAAAAATTAATTAAGTTTATACAAATGTTTTATAACTTGTCAGTCATACTAATATGATCATAATTACAGATATCTTAACCCAATTATCAAAAAATAGTTGTTATAATACAAATAAAAATCTAAATGTTTATTATCAGTAGGTTTTGAATCTACAAGTTGCTATTTGAAGATTGACAACCTATTTACTTCACTAAGTTGTCACACTCTTCAATTATATTTTTTTAATTGTTAATATATTTGAATTCTTATATATAATATTTTTTAATTATTAGATCTGTATATGTAATTTGAACCTTTATTTGTAATTATTTTCACTTTTTAGATTCTAATTTGTAAATTTTAATTAAATATTATTATTTTTTACTTTATAAAAATTTATAATAAAGATGTGATAATCTAGTAAAATAGACAAGTTGTTAACCTCCAAGTGACAGTCTAAGGTTCAAATCTCACAAATAACAAATTTTAGAAGTTATGTTTATATTATAATAACTTTCTTTTATTGATTAATTAGATTTATGTAAATGACCAAGAGAGAGCAAAGATTCTGAAAAGTTCTGAAAGAAATTGAATGAACATAAGAGACGAGCAAGGTTGAATCAAAAATTTGAGCGAAGCTCCGAAAATTTCCAAGGTAAGAACAAGAAGTATAGATTATTAATCTAAACCGGTTGTGATCGGTTGACATAAAATAATTCGGTTCGGTTAACCGATTGAGGATATTATTTTCGGTTCAAATCACTAAGTTCTATTTCCAGAAAATATGCATTATTTGTAATGATAAAAAAAAATATTAATAAAATCTTATAATAAATCTTTGCAAGTTATTTTTTTGTTTTCGAAATTGCTACAGATGAATATTAAAATTTAGATCAAATATACAATAAAAAGTAATTTATTCGCTTGATACATCAAATCATAATAAATTTATCTTAATTTACATTAAGAACTATTTGTTGTATGTCATATAAGTCAATAACAAAATTTTCTCCAACAACAGTATTGGGTACCACTGCAGTATAGCCTTCAACATTTGGAACTCTACCCAAAATTGGAGGATCCCAAAAGGCATCTCTAACAGGGATAGTTACTTGAAATTCATTATTATTTGGAGCATTACAACCAGTTGGTGCATGAGTATTATGATGTATAGTTCCGCATTCCCACTATTATTTGCAAAATTATTTAATCCGAATATTTGATTATAAAAATACAACAGTAATTTAATATTACCTCCTTGACATATATTCCATTTTCTGCTAAAGTTGTATTTGAGGATAATATACCACCTGGCAGTGCTTGACGTACCCATAATCTTGCCTAATATAGAAAAAATCATAAAGTTGAAACTAATCGAATAATGAATAGACGTTAACGTACAGGACACATACTATTATTGGCTGATGAACAATTCTATTGATATTTATTTTAGGATAAATTTTAACTCCCAACACACAACGAACGTATTCCTCGTGCATCCACGTCTCGCATCTTGTGTTCCATAAATCAATTTTTTGAATATTAGCAACTTCGCAAATTATTCTTGCATGGGAATTGCTCTGTGTAACTTTAATTAGAGATTGTCTTAAAAATAAGTATTATGATAATGAAATATTAAAGTACTTTGAAGTCACCGCGGGGAAAATCAGGATATGGACTTGCTCGTTGTACAAGACACTCTCTCGGACGAACTGCAATGTCCGGAGTTATTTTTTCTCCAATTCCGATTGGATTGTAATGGTCTATTGGAAATTTTTGTATTTTTATTACAAGCTCCAAAAAATAGAATTAAATAAAAATCTCTTACAAGGATGACTAGAAACTATTATCGGTCCAAGCTTTACTTTATTATTTGGTTCTTTAAAACAATCTTGAAGATATGATATAACATCTTCATGTGATGTGTACGCCATTTCAATAATATAGACGTTTTTTTTATCATAGTGAAGTTTATATCCTGACGATTCGTTACGATCAAGAAAATTGTTATACTCTTTAACCGAAATGTTTTTACCAATCTGGAAGGGCAAGCTGAATACGATGGAAGTTAATAATGAATAGCTCTTAAAGAAACATGAATAAGTAACGCTTACCTTTCATCTGCTAAATGAAAATCTGGCAGTTTAGGGTGTCTATAGGGCAAGTTATCCCTAATTTTATTTATTTGATTACTTATCCAATTAGCCATACTTTACGAAATATAAAATACAGAAATATGAACTTTGACATGATCTGAATTTTATATTTGATATGAAAATCACACGTGATTACCTATGAAACGTTACTACGTAGCAAAACTGGTAGAGTCTATAAATAGACAAGCTTATTCTTTAAACTCAGTTTATTTTCCATTGATTATTATGGATTTCGAGTATTCGGTCAAAAGATGTTACGAGTCAGAAAATTCATTAATATTACGAAGAAAAAGCATATGTACGAAAGTAAAAGAACTATTTTTTTGTATCATATCATCGCTAATGTCAATATAATACGTACATAATTAATCAGTTTTATTATGATATGCATCGTTTAACGTTAATAATTGACAAAATTTAAATGACACATAACATAAATAGATAAATTTATATGATCAAAGAGTTTTGCATAATAAGTGTATGTGTAAATTTATACTTTTTGATAAATTTTCACCAATTCTGCAATTGTAAAAAATTACTTAAATTTACGTATGATTGGACAATCTTATCATGAAGTTTGAGAATAATTTGTGTTATTTCAAATAAAGCTCTTTGTAAGATATTGTACATTTTTCTCTGGAAAACTTCAATCGCGCTTAAACGATACTGTAGTATTACTCTTGAGCGATGTATTCGTTTACATCACTCTTAAACGATATATCAGAAGCAAACGTCGCCCATTACTGAAGTTCAAGTTTAGAAGTTAATTCAAGTTTAAAAGTTAGGCAAACAAATTTAGAATAGAAAAAAATTTTTTTATACTTGGTTCATCTAATTTTTTGAGACGGTACTTTCGGTGGTTAATCCTGTTCATTGGAACTAAATCACTACAACGTCACAGCTGTATTTATCTCGTGGGTATTTTATATGATTTTCTATAATCCTAAAGAATACAGCATATACTTATAAATATTAAGTGTATTCCGTGAATCACAAATTTTCATGCACCTGGTCTCAGGCAACGTAAATTCGATTACATCTTTGCATCAACTGATTTTTCTACATAATCAGTAATGAGTATGCAATGGAGTGGAATTTGGACATATAAAATTTTATATATTCATATATCTATGTCCAAATGAAATTTTTATTGAACATCGTCCAAATGCAAAACACCGTCTTTGACCGAATCATAAAACTACATTTAAAACGCTAATAATATTTACTTTTAATTTGAATATTTTGTTTCATACATGATAACAAAAAAAAAAAAATGGTAAATTCAAAAAAAAAAAATATACAATACGTAATTTCTAAAAGATAATAAAATGTATACAATTTGCTAAATCCAAAATTCCTTTATATAACACAATTCAATAAAATTGAAACTAGATTTTTACCAAGTAAATAACCAGGTCGTCCAAT
Organism: Cetraspora pellucida; assembly: GCA_910591915.1. NCBI lineage: Eukaryota > Fungi > Glomeromycota > Glomeromycetes > Diversisporales > Gigasporaceae > Cetraspora > Cetraspora pellucida. Next base: position 5,815 of record CAJVQA010012610.1, read on the forward strand.
CACCAAATAATTTCCAACCACACTATTATTACCGGTTACCAAAGGAGTATCCAAAGCAAATAAGAAAGAATCTGTAGAACCATTAGAACGAATTTTAAATAATTTATCAAAAGTATCATTTTCAGGTTTTAAATCTACAAGTTCAGAAGTTTCATTATAAACTTTAAATGTATATTCCTTTTCATCTCCTTCAGTAAATCCACTACTAAATTGTCCCACTATAATGGTTTTATTTGAAGGTGTTTCCCAAAAAACCATTATACCATTTGTTACATCAGGTGGATCATTAAATTTTACATAAGCTCGTTTTGAAATTGGTATCTTTGGAGGAGGATGAGGTGATGGAATATGTGGTGGACGTTTATCTTTATGGGACACAGAAATAAAACTATCTAATAACAAAAAGGCAGAATCCTTCGATTTAGAGACTTGATGCATGAATAACGGACTACAGAACGTGCAAATTGAAAAGTAAAGTAATAATAGGGTGAATACGAGAAAAATTGATGTGTGGTTCCTCAACATTTTTACAAAATCAACTCTTTAATTAATAGTCAATTAATAATCAATTAATAGTCGATTCGTTATTTTTCTTATTTGATTTCTTAGTTAATGAAGAAAACAGCTTTGGTGGATGGTTTTGACATCCTCTTATATTTTTATTTAGAAATAATAAAGAACGCCAAAAAAAACCTGTCTAAAAAACTTGTTTAAAATTCTCATGGTAACTTGTGTGTAAAACTTCATATGATTTTTACTATAAAAGTTAAAGTAGGAAATTTACTATAAAAGTTAAAGTAGGAAATTCCTTTCATTTGGCGTAAACACGCCACTAGAACAAAATGCAAAATACCTATTTCATTTAGTTAAAACATCACCTTTTTAAAATATAATTACTAATAATGCAGTTACGTATCGGTATCGTATATCGATATTTGCGAAAATTCATGTGATTGGATTTTAAATTACGGACTACCATTATTATTTTTAACTGTTAATGTTCCATTTTGGCGCTAGTAAAGCAAGACTGGCCCTGGTTTACTTTCTTGTTAAGCCGAAATGGTAGCAACTCTTTAACGAAGGAGAAAGAAACCTGATTTCACAATAAAGTAAATAATGTTATGGAAACTTACCCGCATTATCTAAGGTTACGATCTGATATACATTCCATGCAGAGCAAACACAAATGTGCGAGCGTACCGTATCGTGGTACATGTATATTCCGAATTAGCCAAACTGAACTTTATTATGATGCATCTATATTCCGATTGTACCATAAAAATAAATTTCATTAAAACCGATATATTAAAAGTTTTTTTTTAAACTGTGTGAACTTGGTTTTTCAAATTCTAAAATGTCATTCCAATTTGCTATTGAACAAAACAATTATATTGTCATTTGGTACTGAAGGATGTAGCATTGTATATAGTTTTATTTAAACCATGTAAATGTGTTTACATAATGGTTTTGCAAATATATCTACAGCAAGACTAGCACATCTCATGTCGCTATAAGATTTTCAAAGACCAAGTCCAGTAAATTAGTAATTAAAATTCTCGCAAATTGGCAGACATTGCATTGCTGCACGGTAAAGTTTAGGTTATCGTAGGAACTATTAGAAAATACTTGAAAGTTATAAAACGAAATGAATTAGATTACTTAACACAGTATATTACAAAGTTTTTATTTTGGCGGGTCTCCCAAATATTACTTCGATTTGGAATGTTTTTATAAATCGAAAATTCTTTTTGTACTATATATGAATTGTATACGTAGTTAGATATTGTTATACTTAAACCACCTCTTATATGAGTTCAGTATAACTAGGGACGATAATGCTTTAAAATAAAGAGGTTTGACAGTGATTTGCAATTACAAAGAAACAAACGCCTAAATTTATTATAAAGATACAAATAGTCGTATTGAGTTATTCGTGTATAAAGACATGATTACTCTTTTAATATATTGTATTGAATGGAGAACGATGACGATTTTCAAGAGAACGCCGGGACTATTTATACAATTTATCTGAACACAAGTACTGAATATTACATCTATCAATTATAACAATATCTATTCTATGAGATAATTAATACACGATATAGCATAACTAATGCATGTAATACGGTATAAAATATATGAGATAAATAAAGTATATAAAATATAAGAAAGATTCGCGAAGACGGTATTAGAACTACCAGCAATTTAAGCATTCTTGGCGTTCGTGATGTGTCGCACACGTGATTCTATTTACAATCGTAATTCACGGGAACACGGAAAACAATATTTAGTTAGATATTAATTAACAAATTTAATAATAGTGAGGATAAAACTTACAAAATAATCCCGTATTTCTCTTCAATTATTTCATGTTTCATTTGAAATCTTAGATGGGGGTTTTATTTTTCTGTTAATGTTTTTTACACCAAAGTATGGTTTTTGTTGAATATTGTTTTTAGCTTTGCTTCAATTCAATATAGTAATTATCGTAATAAATACATATTAAATAGTATTTTTCATTAATATGATGAAGGTTTACGAATTTCTGAAAAAGTTGCCTTATAATATATTTTAGGTGAATTTACAAATAAGGGCTCGAAAAGTGAAAATAATTACAAATACGGTTGTGATGAAGGTTCTATTAGAATCGTGAATTTATAAGTAATATCTGGTCATCGATGTTACTGACATTAATGGTTTCGTTTTTTTCTTGAAAAATATTAAAAGGAAATTTACATAAAATTGTGCTGCAAAAAGGTGTCTGTTCTGTGATCTTCGATTTGAGAAAAATAACTTATATTAAGGTTAGAGATTAGCGTTTATATCATTTTAACGAAGGGTTTGTTTTGAATTTGCCTGATCATGTTACGTTACACCTGATCTCTAAATATTATTGGTTTAGACTATCACTGTTTGCGACTAACTCGCGTCACAAAAACGGCTTTTTCTAAAAAGTAAATCAGATTAAATACTAGTAAAAAATGCATTTCGATTTAAGTCTAGAAAATGAAGAGACAATGAGGGGTTTTGTTCACCTAAAAAAAAAAAACAAAAGGTCGATTCTTATACCGAAAACATGCCCTGAAGCCAAGTAATATTAGATCTAGAGCAAATTTTATCTATAAGAAGATACCATACTGAGGAGATTTCAGAGACAATGGTATCTATTTTCTAACAAAATAAATAAATTTTGTGATATGAATTAATAATGCCTGTCTAATGAATGATGTAAACATTTCATAAAGGAACTTCAAGTTGACAAATTTACAAAACCTATCGATATAACACGATTCTTGGCTATGTATAATGATAAGGAAATGATCAAAAAAATCAAGAAAATTAGACAATCAAACAAATGGTAACAGGAAAATTCTGGATATACTACATACTATTTATGTTTTGCTGATTTTTTACCTTTATATCAGACGTTATTGGTAAGCAAATATTATTTGAGATGATTAGTAAGATAAATTTTGATTGTCTAGTGTTACCAACCTAAACATTTCGTTATGCAGGCCAAATCTACTTTATAAAAATTCGAAATTTCATCATTTGCAATAATTAGCAACATATATCGATATGTCATATAAAGCTCATAATTAGAACGATTATTTTATTATTAACTACCCAATAGATTAATGACTTTTAAACCTTTATTAGTACTAATATATCACTAATATATCACTAATATATTGCTAATATATTGCTACTTAATATTATCATTCATTGCGAAAATCGTACATTTTTGCGATAGTAACAAAATATCCTGAATTTAGCGTAAATGATTAATAATATAGGTTGCTAAGAGGAAAAATCGCAAATTTAGGTTCTTACTAGCACTATTAACGAGGTTTTAACGAGGGTTTTTGACGGAGTATGAAAAAATTGGCAATTCTTCATACTCCGTCAAAAACGAGTATACATACATTCGGTACGGTTCGGTAGTTTGGTTAGTACCGTATGAACTGTACGGTGATTACCGGTACTGAGGTAGTTAGTAAAGTAGTACAGTACGGTAGTACAAATTTGTACGTACGGACGTAAATTGGGCGAGATTTTGATAGTACGTACAGTAAAAAAAAAAAAAATTTTCGTACTAGTACGGAAAGTCCAATACCTTCCATTTGGTATTTAGGGTGTGACCAATCAAGCATGTGACAAATAATGTGCTCACATATAAATTATATTAGTAACCTTAT
>CAJVQA010012611.1:0-10012 GCA_910591915.1 Cetraspora pellucida
GCAAAGATTTTTGAATAATTTAGTTAAGTAAATAGTGTTGTAGTAAATTCTTGAAGAAGAGAAATAAATATAGAATGGATTAGTTCGAATAGGATAGATATTGATTTGTTAATTGAAGGGTTTGCTTTATAGATGAGATTGGTTAAAAATTTAGGCCTTTTGTCTGCTAAAGTTTTAACTAGCTATTTATAATTAAGTTTTGATTTAGAAGTTTTGTCAGATGCTTGTTGAATGATTTTTCCTGAATAAATATCAATAAGATATGGTTTAATAAAAGTGAGAAGTTGTTGAGCAATAGGGTTGTTGAGTTTAATGTTATTTTTCATTGAGTCAGTTATTGGATATTCTTTAAACCAGTTAAGATCATTGCTAGTATCTCTTTGGTTTTCTTTTTTCTTTTATTTTTATTGTTTGTTATTTTTTTTTTTTTAGAAAAGAAGAAAGTGAAAAGTTGGATTTTGGCAACAGATTTCATTTGTCGAAGTTTAATAAGAGCAAGAATAATTTGTTGTTTGAGAATAAGAGGAGGAATAATTTGTTTTTGAGAAGTAGGAGAAGGAGTTTGATTGTTTAGACTAATTAGTTTTAATTTGATTATAGCTGTAGTTATTTGTTGTTTGAATGTTAATGATAAAGTTTATATGAGAAATTTAAGTTTAATATTTAATAAACCAGGAACATAAAGTCTATATAATAGATTATTTTTGAAGATAATGCAAATAGTATAGTCTGGAGCATGGTTGCTTTGTTTAGTTGCAATACAAAGAATGCTTTTAATTCCACAAATAAAGCATGTATAATAATATTGAGAGTATGCAATGATTGCAGTTGGTATAGGATCTATTTGAAAGCCAGAAAATAAGATGCGAAGTTTGGTTGAAGAAATATCAGGTTGTTGTTGTTTAGAGTTAGGTGAAACAGACAGTTTGTCAGTAATTTTTGTAAATCAGTTAGTAGATATAGTAGATATAGTTTGAGTTATAGATCTACCAAGAGATATGGAATAAGAAATTTTGTAGAATCTAGAAGTAAAACTAGTATGATATGCTCCACAAAGACATGTAGCAATAGTAGGTTGTAAAAGAACTTTAAAGTAATAATGTTTTTTAATAGAAGCATCACAATTAATTAGATTAACATCTGCAGAAAGTACTTATAGGGATTGAGGTTTTCCCTCGATTATTCCTACACCATAATGATCTTTGTATTTGCTATAATAATAGTTGATATTATAAGAATCTGGGTTTTCATTAATAAGAGTTGGCATTTTGACTTAAAAAAAGAAAATAAAGTAGATTATGAGAATCTTGGGTATGAGGCAGTCTGAAAGATATAGAAGTGTGACAAATAAGAGATATGACAAATAATAAAATGTGACAAATAACAGGGTGTGATAGATAAGGTAATGTGACAAACACAGGGTGTACCAAATAAGTATTACACAGAGTATGTAACACTTGCAGATCTGTAAGTCAAGATTGCCATTGAACAAAAAGTTGTGTAAAATTAAAAGAATACAAATTTGTAAACAGTACAGATTAGCTCAGATGATATAATATTGATTTGTAATTCTGTTTGGGCAGGTTTGAATGGGGCAGACCAGAGGCAGCTCTCAAAAAATAGAAAAAAGAAATTTGTAAAAATAAAATGCAAAGTTTTGCAAAAGAGTTTAAAAGAATTTTTTAATAAGTCAGTTATTTTATGCTATTTGTAATAATTTATATATCAAAATGAAGCTGATAATGAGCTCTTTCAGTTTGTTCTAAGTCATCAGAATAGTTAACTTAGTAAAATAATGAGATAACCTGAATAGAAGCATTTTTTAGTTTGTTGAATATATCTCTCTTGAAAAGGAACTTAGAGATATAAAACATGGCCATCTAAGTGTAAAATTGTGTTAATAACAACTTTACTTAGACATTCAAAAGCAGTTTACTTAATAAAATATTGAGTAGAAGTCAAATGTTTGTAGCAGAAATTTGGTACAAGTAATCATCAGAAAGAGTTAATAATTTGTAATATAATAAATTTTATTTTTAAATCCTAATATTATAGTATATATAATTTTAAAAATATAATTTAAAATAACAGTTATTAGATTTAATATTATTAATAAGTTTTTAATTTATTTTATAAAAAATAATGCATTTAAAGTAACAAGATTGCTTATAATAACTTTTATCTTAGTTAGAACAATGTATTAATTTTTTCTTTTAAACAGTTATAGCAGTACTTTATTAAACTATATACATAAATATGAATATTTTTTAACTTATAAGTTTGCTATTATTCAGTCACTTAAATAGTATTTAAATGTGATCTGCTATACTGATTTAGTTAGAACTATAAATTATAACTCATTTGATTCTTACTCTATAATAAGATTTGTTAATCTAATAATATCTTTTTGTAAGAAAAAAAAATAAGAAAAAAAAAGTAAATAATTTTAAAATTAAAGAAAAGAAGAATGAAAATAGAAAGTAAAATAAAACTAATAATCACTCTTCTCAATGATTACTTGAATACAAAATAGCTAAAAGGAAAAAAGAAGATTTTTACAAAGTTAGCAATAAAAAACCTTCTAAACAGTACTAAGTAAAAAGAAATAACAATATAGAAAACTGTAAACAAGTATAAAAAAGAAGTTTACTGCAAAGCTAAATAAATAGTTATAGAAGAAGCAAAAAATTTCTTTGAAAATTTTTACAAAACAACAACTATGAAGAAATCTTGCTAGATCATGTATGCAAATTTGGTTACATTACACAAAACACATAACAGCAAAGCAACAACAAACATGTACAGAATACTAAGCTAAAATAGTTAGATATATTATATAACAGATAAATAAAATACTATATATGAAAAAAGAAATATACAAAAAGTTCTAGTAACCAAGCAAAAATATATAGCTATAAATAGAATATGAAGTTAGAAGAATGTGTAGAAAGTCTATTAGCAATTTTTATAAAAAGAGCATATTGAGCAATTAATAGTATATACAACAAAATATTCTTTAATCAGTTAAGTAAAACATATATAACACCTAACAGAGAAGATGAAATTGGTGCCATGCTCACTAAACAAAGACCAAAAAAAGCTATGCTATTAAGAATAACCAAAAATTAATTAAAAAGGCAGAAAAAGAGCAGTCAGAGAAAAAACTAAATTTTACAAAACAAGATAGAAACATAATGACTATTGAACCAGAAGGAAGCTGTTTTCAAAAAAAAAAGAACAATACAACAAGAAGCAATTAGAAAAAAAGAAGAAAAAAGAAATGCAAACAAGACAAAACAAGAAGTCAAAGAAATAAAAAAAAAAGATAAAAAGAAAAAAAAGTTACAGAAAAGAAACAACATTATTAGAAGAAAAACAGAAGCAGAGGTAAGTATTAGAAATAGAAAACAGATAAAGAAAAAGCTACTTGTGCAAGAAGAGAAACAAAAAGAAATACTAATACCAAAAGAAACAAAAAAACAAATTAGAAAAAAACAAGTAGTTGAAAGAGAAATAGACATAGTAGAAACTTTATTAGAAAAAAGCATATGGGCACCAAGCAGAAGAAACTGTGATGAGAACAACAGTCTGCTTTTTAAAATACAAGCATACAACATGCTAGAAGTAACAAGTAAAGAAGATATAAAGTTTATTAAATGGTTATAGAAAAATAACAAACATGTAAAGAACATTAAAGAAGTCTTTAAAAGATAGAACCTATGGATTGAGATAAACTTTGATTGTAAATATAAAAGAAATAAAGCAATACAAAGAATAAGCAAAAAAGAAAATAATTAGTATAGAATAATATTAAAAGAAAACAAAAGAAAAAGAAGAAAGAAGTAAAGAAATATAATAAAGAATACTTGAATAAAAAAAGCAGCACATCTAAGTATAAAAGATAAAAAGATAAAGAAAAACCAAAAAAAGACTAAACAAAAAGCAACATAAAACCAGAAAACTTGAAATACCTAACAATTTAAAACTTGTTAGTAGATATAAATAGGAAAGAGTTGGAATATATTTGCAGAAGATTCAAAAAGGCAAATATAACAAGAATTAAAAGATTCAAATACAAGTCTTTAGTAATAATTCAAGTAGAGAAATTAAAAGAAAAAAACATTCCATGGGTTATACTAGTTAATAATAATAAACTAATAAAAGTAACAAAAGGAAAAAAAGATCATGAAGTCAGATATAGACAAAAACAATGCATAGTAAAATTAACAGAACTACCTAGTGGTGCCTCAGAGGTCCTATTACTATAATGTTTAAGAAGTAAAAGGGTAAAATTAGATTATATTTCACCATACAGAATGGAAATCAAAGAAAAACTATGATAATTACCTTTACAATAGCAAAAAAAATAGAGACAGCCTAGTTAAAACCACTTATATACAATAACTTTCATATACACTAGGTAAATAAAGGCAAAAGAGAGAGAAAAAGAAAAGAAAGTCTCAAAAAAGAGAGAAAAAAAAGTTGGAACAGATATAGTTAAAACTCAGATATGAAAACCAACAAAAGAAGAAAAAGAAAACAAAGAAATAAAACAATATTATAACAGAATAGATAAAAAAGACACAAGAACAGAAGATCAAATAGCAAGAAACAGAAGCAACTCTTGAAGTCCAAATAAAAAAAGTTTAGTAAGATACACAGTTACTAATAAAAAAGGAAAAAAAATTTCTGAAAAGAGAATACTGCAGAATAAAACTCAAATGCAAAAAGAAAACATGTATATAGAAAATATTCTAGGCCAAATATTAAAAAGAATAAAAAGATTAGAAGAAATAAAAAAAATAACTTGGAAGAGTCCTAATTACTTCTAATAATGCTTCAGTTGAATTTATAAATACAAACATAGAGATTGAAGAGCTTTTGTAAAATGAAAGAAGAATCTTTAAAAAAAAAAAAAAAATATCTCCAGGTCTAGAAGAAAGAAGGAATGAAAAAAGAAAAACAAAAGCAAAATCATAATGCCAAATTAAGAACAATTAAAAGAAAAGTAGAAAAAAGGAAAAAAAATTAAGATAGTATGTTATAATATTAATAGACCAAAAACTAAAGGTTGAAAACTTGAAAACTTGCTTAGTTGAGCAGAGAAGGAAGAAATTACAATACTGAAAATCACAAAACCAAAGCTCACAAAAAGAGAAAAGAAATTTTTAACATATGCAACTAAAATGAGATACAAAAGCTTTTGAAAAAGTACAACAAAGAAAAAGAAAAAAGAATTAGATACTAGAATTTTGGTAAAAGAATAGTGGAAAAAACATGTAGGAGCTGTCAAAAAGATAAATAAATATATAATAGAGATTATATTATATTTTAAACAACTAGAGTTGATAATAGTAGGAATCTATATACCACCAAATAACAAAGTAACAGAAAAAAAGATTTGTAGCAAATAGCAAAGATAGTCTCTAAAAGGAAAAGACAAACCCAAATAATCATTATAGGAGACTTTAACCATATAGTGAACAATATATTAGATAAACAATATCTACAAACTACAAATTTCAAAAGGCTATCTATATTCAAATAGATGAAAAAATTGGATTTTAATGATATTTACAGAATCTTGTATCCAACAAGCCAAGAGTTTACATAATCAGACAAAAAAGTAGCAACAAGAATTGACTACATATGGATTTTAAAAGAACTAGTTTCAGTACTACAAAAATTAAAAATTGAAGATATAAAAAAAATTACTAAAAGTGATTATAAGATAGTAAAAGCAGAAGTATCAATTAAACAAATAGCAGTGAAGAATAGCAAAGCAGAAATTAAAAGAAAAAGACAGTTAAAAACCTTATATCTATATGATTAAACAAAAATAGAAGGTTAGAAAAATTATATACAAGAGTTACAAAAACAACTAGAAACAAAAAAAATACTAAAAAAAATTTAAAAAGAAAGCCAAGATGAAGAAAAAGGAATATATAAAATAAACAACATATAGGACACAATAAAAGAAGCAATTATTGTAGCAGCTAGTAAGCATATCCCAAAAAAGATAATATACAACATGATAACAAACAGAAAAAAAAAGTTAAAAAAACTACAACTTAACAAAAACATTGTTGAATTGTAAAAAATAGTTAAATATGCAAAGACAAGAAAAAATTTAGAAGTAACAGAAGAAAAAAAAGTGAACTTAAAGAAATATTAAAAACACTAAGCAGAAAAAAAAGAGCAAAGCTACCAATATTATGAAGACAATAGTCAAGTGCTTGAATAGAAGACATTAAAGAATAACAAAAGTTGTTACAAGAAAGAAAAAAGAAAAAATGAGACTAAAAACAAAGGAAACAAATAGAAAAGAATATAGATAAATGATGTGAAATGATCAAGACAGACTAAGAAAAAATAATTTCTAGCATCTTAATTAAACCATACAAGAAAATAATACTCAACATATTCATTTACCAAAGAAAAGAAAAAACAATTCTTATAATAAAGCCAAATCTAGTTAAAATAGATACAGCAGAGCATTATAAAAAACAATTTAAAAAAAAAGCTACCAAACTAAATAAGATATCTGAAAGGTGGAAAGAAATATATAAGCAATAAAGACATATCAAAAAAAATAATATAAGAGAGTTGAAAAAGAAATTAAAGAGAAAGGATAAGAAGAGGTACTAAGAGAACTAAAAACAGGAACAGCTCAAATATATCAAGCATAAGCTATATATTAATTAAGTGAGCAGAGATTTTGGTAGGACCAATTCTGTAACTCTCTCTATAGATTACTTGTACTAAAATTTTACTAAAAACATTTAATTATTTCTTAATATCTTATTAAGTAAACCTTATTTGTTCCATTAAATAAAGTTGTTGAGCACACTTTTCTCCTTCTAGGCAGCCAAGTTTTAAGTCTTTACAATACTTGGTTACTGAGAAAAGTTCCAAAAACCAAAATTCTGGTTTTTGTTAATTTTCTAAATATTTTATTAAGTAATATATCTTGCTACCTATTAGAAAAATACTAAACATCCTGAGCTGGTTATTTTGATATATAATTTATTATAAACAAACCAAACTTCACTAAGATACAAATAAAAAGACAAAAACTAAAACCTGTCTTTACAGGTTTTTTCATTGGTATTTTAGGAAAATCTGCTGGGTTGCCCCAGATTTTTCACTTTCCTGGTACCCATTAAGATTTTCTAAACATTCAATTAGTTTTTATAAACATACTACACTTCTCAAATCACTCCTAAATAGTCTAGAAGCCTAGATATTTAATAAATTTTTTATTAAAATAATATTATACAAATAGTTCGTACTATTTAAACTTCATTATCATTATTCTAAAAGATAATTACACAAAATACCAAGCATTATCAATGTTGAACCTGATTCCTTTGATCTTGATAATTATCTTTCTAAATATAGTAACAGGTTCGGTTTTGTTACTCATAACAATAATGTTTGAACTCTTAAAGTTCTATCAATTAACTTTATTCTAACAATATGTAATCTAGAAAATGGGTTCTATTTTTTTACTAAACTAACTGAACCAGTCATTATTACCTGTTTTGCAAAAATATTATATCTATTTTGTGTCACAATATATTACTATTTCATTACCTTCATAAGCTACTTTAGTAAACATCTCAGATATATCTAATTCTATGGAAATTGATTTCAATATAAAATTATTCAAATCTCTTAAAAGTTTTCAAAGATTCAAATTTCAATCTAAATATGAGATTACTTACCCATTTCCCACTTTCTGTAATAATATCAGAAAAACCTCTACTAAGCCTATTTCCTTCAAACTATTTTCAAACTATGCACATACCTGCATTATATACAAAACTAAAAACTTACCTTGCATTATTTTTAATGACAATAAATATTTCTTAAATCCACAAGCTTTAACCTTTACAACAAGTGAAAGAAGCTTTCTTGCATACACACACTGTATTCACATCCTAAAACTTAAATACCCAACCCTTTTTAAACCTATGAATTGGGAACAGTACAACCTATATTTTAAAATTAAATGCTTGCAACTAACTGCTAAAGAAAAATGTATATTCTTCAAAAAATTTATTATAAGATTGCCTAAAAAAACCAAATCCATCAATAAATTCAAAGATAAAAATCAAACCAAAAATAACAAAACAAACAATTACTTAAACAATACTAATGAAAAACCAAAAGATTAACAAAAAAAAAAAAAAAAGAAATCACACAAAAATGTGATATAGTAAATGACTTTGATTGGTTTTTAAATCATTCTATTACTTCTGAAATGCAGAAAAATAGTAAACTAAGTACACCATTAGCACTCCAAGTCTTCTCACTTTTAAAATCATATCTTATAAACTTTAACTTAGGTCAAATTATTCCTATTGAACCAACAAACACAAAACCTAACAACAGACTATCCACTAAATATTCATTTACTTATATACTTAACAAAATGGCTAATAACAATCCAAAATTTCTAACTGATTTTATTCTTGAAGCTAATCCTGAATTTGATCAATCTAAGAATATTCCTTTCAAAGTCTTAGTTAAAACTCTTAAAGATTTAATTGCTAAATTTACAACAGTACTATTTATCCAATTAGACTAGTTACATATCTTCTGATTATATTATTCTATCCCATCATATTCAGCTAACAACAGGAAAAAAGTTGTCATCAATATAGCATGTCTCTATTTATATTTAAATCATACTTACAAAACTATTATTTTGAAAATTTCATAAAAAAACTCAACATTAAAACATTACACTTCACTCTAAATTTTGATATTGATTATGATGCAAATGAGCTACTTTTTGATATACAAAACTACAATAGGTTTAATATTAAAGTCAAGCTAAACATTTCTGGCAAAAAATTGAAGATGGTTTTAAAATCTCTTCACTTAAACCCTACACTAAAACATATAAAACATGGTTCTTAAAATTTTTTAAAAAATACAAAATTTAATTTAAAAAAATCGATTAACAAAAAACAGGCAATTACATTAAAATGTTAATATTTCAAAAACTTGTTAAAGATTGCAAAGAACTCTTACCAGAAACTTATTCACTCCCTAACAAGTTACTTACACTTCAAGATTGCTCTAAAGTTACTTTCAAAACAGTACTTTAACATTTTCATAAATATTATAGCAAATTATGTAACCTACTATCTGACAGTACAGAACACTCTCTTGAAAATATCTCTAAATCTTACTTTTCACAATTATTTAAATCTCATCTAGTATTAGAAACCAATTCAAAAGAATGGGAATACTTTTCATTAAATTATAAATTATTTTATCAAACCAAGAACTAGTAGCAACCTTTTTAAAACTAACACCTATAACTGAATTAAGAAAATTAGCTATATAAACTAAAAAAAGCTTTGCATTTCTTAATAATATCAATAGTGAAGTGGCTTGAGTTACTTATTATTTCTATCAATATTTAAAAAAATATTTACATATAGCAGCTGAAAATAATGGAATTTAAGAGCTATCTAAAGAAAAAGCTCTTAAAAAAATTATAAACTCCACTTCTGATATACACACATTAGCTTGAATAATTATCTTTTATGAAATTCACTCTCAATTTAAAATAACTTTTAAACAAACAAGAATCAACTATGCCAAATTTTACTATCCAGAAGCAGAAAATCTTCTAATCAAACATCTTAATATTTCTATCCCTACTTAATACAATGATATGCTTTTTATACAACCTAAAAACGAAACTGAAACTGAAAATAAAGAAGAAAATTCAACCTTTACTATTTAGGATAAAAGCTCTGACAATTCTATCTCTTAAAAAGAAACACTCAACAACTCTACACAACATCAAAAAACTCCTTTTCAATAAGTTTTTCTACAGATAATATTAAAGCAACTGCTGCCTCTAAGATTATGATGTTCTTTACTACTAGTGGGCCATTCGTAAAGGAGAATGATGACAGTAGGTGGGCAGTAAAGCCTATTGCAGTGAAGGACCAGGATTATGATGACCAGACTCAATGTACAGGGCAGG
>CAJVQA010012612.1:0-10012 GCA_910591915.1 Cetraspora pellucida
AATTTTCATATTTGAGCCAAAGGTTATTAGTAATCAACTGCCGATTATAAGTCGATTTATTATATTATTCGACCACTGATTAAAATAGCCAATTCGACCAGAACTCGACTGTCGATTAATTAGCCGAATTTATACCAAATATTTTTAGCAATTGACTGTCAATTAACTACTGATTTTGACTTGTCATTCGGTATAAAATTAGCCAATAATCAACAGTCGAGTTCAGGCCGAATCGGCCATTTTAATCAGTGGTCGATTTTCTTATATTTGACTAATGCTTGTAGTTATAACATATATTAAACTACTATACAAACAAGAATACCTACCAAACTTAATACAGCATCCCAAATGTCAGAAGTACTGTCTTCTGTAAATCATACCTATATGTCCTACTTACATGTTTTATTTGGTCTTGTTTCTTCTGTCTCCTAATCTAACTATATCTAGTATTATCTTGTTCTCCACATTTCTCACCTTTTTGTCACTGTATCACTTCCAAATTGGTCCTACTCAGATATATCTGATTTTTATGATCTTTTTATCTTTGGTATGTCTGTTATTATTTTCTCTAAAATGTTCCAATAATGGTCCAGAATCTGCAATGAACCCATATCTTAAGTTAGATTTGCTGCTATCATTAGTTTTTTTGACCAATCTATATTTTAAGCCAAATCTGCTGCTATCATTTCTGCAGATGTTTCAGGTCTTAGCATTATATAGTAACTTGATGCTGCATTTAACCTTCAACATGGTGCTTCCTTTTATAATAGAGACTGAGACTTGTTGTACTTACAAATAGAACAATTCTAATTATACTTAGGGAGTTTCTCTGACCTTAGTAATACTATACTACTATATATTGCAAGCTCTTAGCTTATTCGACAATATCTGCAGAATAATTCTAGTTATACTCAGAGAGTTATACCGACTTCAGTAATACTATACTACCTTGCAGATTTTATCTTATATTGGTTGATTGATCCCTAGTCTTGTTCGTTATAAACTTTTATATAGGTATGACCAAAACCTAATTTGGTACTTTTACATTGCACAAGGAAGTTATATGCCTACCTCTAAGATCTTTTTTTCTATGATTAGATAATTTGGCTGTACCAGAAATGCTTCTAATTTTTAGTTAGACCAATCTTTTATCACAGTCTGTTTTCGTGTTTACCACTTCTCTCATTATTCTAGACTAGGTTACTTTCAGACTATTCTTCCAATCAAATTCTCTTCTTGAATTCTATTTAAGACTTATTTGTACAATCTGTTGATTATCCTTCCAAGCAAATATCCCACAAGTTGAGTGCAAGAATGTTGATACTGCCTATATTAGAAGGTATAAGAATATTGATACTGCTTTAGCCTAAAGAACTTGTATATGCAATCCTTTCATAACTATAACTTTCTGTAACAACTGCTTGTTATGCACAGTGCCTCCACTCTACAATTAGGTTTTCTTTCAGAAATTTCTACTTTTATCATTATACTGCACTTGAACTTCAACTACAGAGCTTTGCATTTAATTACAGGCTTCTGATTAGATTACAGAAGCTAAAATCTTTCAATTTTGACTTTAGCCAAACTTGAACTGTTGATCTTAACTGTAGAGAATATGAAAGCTTAACCACTAAGCTATGGGATCCACACTCTAATAATATTTTATTATTATATTACTTAATCTTAATAATTATTACATTTCTATCAAAAATTTTTACTTATATTGTATGAATAAAGTTCTAAAAATTACTAATATTTAACCAATATATTAGATTATTAATAATGCTAATATTGAAATAATTTATAAAATAACTAATTTAATGCTACTAAGATGTTTTTACTGCTTATATGTACTGCTCATTACAAATTTTATCATTTTACTCTATAATATATATATTTTATTTATTATGTTTTATAAAAAAGTATAATCTCACAAATTTTATAATAATGATAATAAAAAATTTCAGAAATTCTCAATAGTCTATTAACTATATATTCAATTACTAATATTTCTATCTATTTTGAAATCTGTAAAATTCTCTTAAAATTAAAAGATTACACAGTTTTCTATGATTTTGCATATTATTATAATTTGCAAAAGTTATTTTTTTTTTCAAAGTGCAATAATACTGTTATCTCTTATTTATATCAATCTATTTGAATCAATTTTATATTCATATTGAAAGTGATATTAATGAAAGAACATATTAAATTTGATACATATGAAATACTTCTAATATAATTTTATTATATAAAACTTATTTTATAGCTTAATTCTATTAATACTGATAAGATACTATATAAAATCTTTATATTTAGTCTGTTAGCAAAGCAACAGATCACATACTAGTTAACTTTTAAAAAATATTTATTTTCTATTTATCTTGCAATATAAATGTGCAACATGAGAGTATAACATTTCTAACTTTACAAGATTTTCTAAATACTTTTCAAAATATATTTGATATACTAGTTTATTATCAATATAATAGATTAACACTTCATAACATAATTTTTTTGAAATATGTAGTTTGAACAACATAGTTATGTAATATAAGATGTTGTGCAAAACATCTAGTATATTTGGGTTTATGACTTGATAAATATACACCTTTTTTAATTATAAAATATTTAAATGTTTAATAATTATCTTTTAAGACAATTCTAGAATTTTTTGAATAGTTACTTTCTTCTTTTTATACTATTTTGGTATATATCATTATCTTTAATAATGCCAACCTTGTTTTACTAACCTGAATTTAAAGTTTTTTTGTATTTAATTCAATCAGTTGTACAACTAGTTTGTATTATATATAAATAATTATTTTTGAAAATTGACTATCTTTTTGTCACTAAATATTTAACTTTTTTCTTTTAATGAAAGAAAATTTTGTTTTTAATTTTAAAATCATTTTTATAAAAAAAGCTGTATTAATGAATCACTCAAAGTTGAATTTTTCATATACTTAACAAAGTTGAGAACTGAAAACTGTACCCATAGTACTTAGTACAACTTATTTCTTACACCTTAATAAATATATAATTCTTTATAAGTATTAACATAAAATATATAACCCAGACAGATCTAAATTGTAAACACTATTTTACTTGTATATATTTCTCTATCTTTTATTTACTAATAAGAAATTGTAAGCTTTTTATTTTAACTTATATTTAGGTTATCTATATCTGCCTCTTTTTGTAATTAGATAATACTATAAAGATATGATAGAAAATACTATTGAATTAATATATATATTAGTTTTTTAATTCTTTATTGTCATTATAACAAATATTTTTAACCTTTTATATATGATAAAAAAATGAAAATACTGCATGTTACTGAATAAAAGCTATAAAAAAATAAGATTTTTTTTAAGCCAAGTAAAGTAGTTGCTTATATTCAGGTTCAATTTTATTAGAGAATATAACAATCTTATCAAACTTTTGGCTTCAAATTTTGAAAAATTGCTTTTATTCAGTGATTAATTTTAATTAAGAATAGATTCAGTTGCAAACAATTATAAATATTTATAGTTAATTTTCTAAAAATTGAAATAATTTTTTATTTTTAGAAAATCAACTATAAATATTCATAACTGTTTGTAACTAAAGTTATTTTTACTTCTAATTGGTAACATATGTAGAACTTTAATAAAATATTAAAAATTCTACAGGCTTTAAGTAGTTAAAATTTTTATAACATGCAAACACAAAGTTTTGAATTATCATTTCTGAATTCTTTTGTATAACAAAAATATTACTAAGCCTAAAAATCAAGATTCAAGTTATATGATTCATTATTTAGAATTTAAGTTTTTTTTTTTGCTTTTTAGTAAAAATCTTTTTTTTTTTTTTTTGCTAAGACCATACTTGTGGTAATATTTTATTGACTTTATATTGGATTAGCTATTACAACTATTTTTATAGAGATGAAAGTACAGCTAGTCATGCATGCAACTTTTGGTTGCCTATTTAAGTAGTTTGCCCTAAGGTTCTATATTAGATGCCATACCTATATTCTACTAGAAGATTATTCATTTAAACCCTCTGATCATCTGTTCTGTCATATTGGAATCTCCAAACTAACCCCCTGTATATACCTACTTGGTATACCATCTGAGCAGTATGGTACCTACTCTTTTTGTACTGGTTCCCAGGCTGTTACACATTTCAGAGTACGTCACCTGCCAGTAAGGCATAAGGGGCCCCTTGTTGTTAACTATCTATTCACTTTTAGAACACTAACATAGGCTTCACTTTTAGAACACTAACATAGGCTACCCTTACAGAGTTCACTCAAACCCCAGTACTGACTTTATAGCATATCCCTAGTACTTTTAGTATACCCTTGCTTTGGACCCAGACTCCCAATCCAGATAGCTTGGAAGGACTGTGACCTGTTCTGAGTATATTAAAGCCAGCTTAATATCCTTTTCCTTTAGTCTAAAATCCGGCAACCTGGTTGGTAATACCTCTCACCCGAGGTTCTTGCCTGCCCAAATCCTTCACATTGGTATCTATTTTCTAGATCTAGCCTTTACAGTAGTATTGTTAAAGATCTGTGTTACCTCTCTGCTTGAAATTTCCAAGTGGGCTTTGGCTTCTCAGTTTTATGGATTTACATGGCCTGAAGACTTATTTTAGATTTGCACTGCCCAGTACCAGTTTGCATTTCTCCATGTAACAGGTTATACAAATGCCCCAAACCTGCCAGTCATGCTAGTGCAACTATAGTTACAGGTATCCTATCCCAACTGATCGACAGAATGCTGTCACTGTAATACTGTCTATATATTACATAGGTGATTATCTAAATTTCACTGTCAGTAGGTTTTGAACTTACAACCTACCACTTGGGAGTATGACAACTTATCCACTTCACTAAGTCATCACACTCTTTAGTAAAAATCTTATTTATATATAGAATATAATTTATTTCTCAGTATTCATGTATGTTTATTTGTTTCAAATTAATAAATTATCTCACAAGAGTGAATATAATAATTTACAGGTTAGGTTTTGCTACATTTTAAGCATATTTGGTTAGTATACATATTTATTTATTTGTATGTTTTCAATAATAGAAGTGGAGTAAAATCTGAATTAATAGATCTTTTTCAAATTGAAATTTTCATCTAAATCTGAAAATGCATATCAAACAAAATGAACTATGCCCACTTTTGAGCAATTTTATTTTGTGACAATACCTAATTACTAGAAATTTAATATTAGAAAAATTAGTTAAATAACAAATAGATTACATTCTTAAAGTGAATATAGTAGATTATTATTATATAAGTAAACTCACAATTAAATATTAATATAGATAGAACATTTCAATATCATATATGACCACTCTTTCCAACAATCATCTGAACCAAACTTTCCAAAATGCTGAACAGCAGAAAAATAATATAGTTAATATATTAAACTTTATGAAAACTTTTTTGAAGCACTGGGCATGCATAGTGGGCATTAAAGTAGAGTTGAAAAGAAGCTATCACTTTGTGATGACAGTTAAAAAAGCTTTAGAACTATAAAAGAAATGGTTAGTGAAAGCCAAAAATCTCTCATATAGTAAACAACAGTGTTAGATATATTAGTTCTATATGATTGTAAAACTTATAAGGAACTCCCAAAAGGGTTAAGCACTCACAAAAGCTATAGTTGGATTCACCTTATGCCTTCTTTTTTTTTCAAGAAAAATTTTGTAAAAAGTGGGTAATTTAGTTTACTCCTTTCAAAAGATCAACATATAAAACATCAAAACAGTCAGCAGTATTTACTTCCTAATTGGGATTGTGTAAACAATACAGCAATACAAATATAACTCATACACATGTCTCGAACTATTGAAACCTTGTAAAATACTGCCTCTGGACTAACTAGTACCTTATGCTAACTCTCTACGTTTAAGTTGAAGTTTTATCCTATATAGTTTTTGTTAAATATTCTAGTAGATAAAAAATAGTAGAGTTATTTCTATTTAGTATAGTTTATAATTTTAAAAGCCTGACACAGGCTTATAATTGTGACCATCTGATAGTTGTGTGATGAGAGTTACACATATCCTTTTTTTTCACTTTTTCACTTTTTCTCTTTTATTTTTTGCATTTGTATCTTTTATCATCTACCCCTATACCTCTGTGTTTTTTTTTATATAAGTTTTTTTGTTTTTGTTCACTTTTCTATAAGAAGATGTTATCAGATTGGCAATATCCTATTGTAAAGCAGTAGTCAGATGTGGCTTCTGATATACTTTAATTTCTTTTGAAGTTAGACAGTCAGTGCAGGCAGATCGCTCGTAGGAACTTATAAAAGTATCTGTAAGATGTTGGACCAAAATTTATAAACTAATTTGTATATATGTAATACAAAAATACATAATAAAGGTGACCAGCAAGACTGCTTAAGTGAAAAAAAAAAAAAAAACATAGGTAAAACATTTATTTATTTTCAAAACCTTGTTAAGATCTAGTAACAAAAAGCTCAAAGCTAATTATATTTATAAAAATGAAATTGGTATATCCTTTTTTTGATATAAAACTTATATTAAGAAACAACATTTCAATTTATCTTGTTCAAGGTACTTGTACTATATACTTAAACTTTGCTTTGAATTAATATATTATAAAACTGCTTTATGTTATTGCTATAATCAAATATTCATAACTAGTAGAATTTTTGATTTTTCTTTTTATACTATCAGAATTTTTTTTCTAATAAAATTTATCTAATTATTTGTTTAAATTATTTAAATCAAATCAAGAGAGTGTGGTAACCTAGTGAAGTGAATAGGTTATCAATTTCTAAATAACAGATCTAGAGTTCAAATCTTAGTAATAGTAAAAATTTGCAATTCTTTTTGTATTATGCCTAACTGTCTTTCATAATTGGTTGGGATAAGATACCTGTAACTCATATCATACTAGCATAACTGAAAGGTCTAGGCACTCATATAATTTTGTATGAAGAAACACAAACTGGTACTAGGCAATATGAATCTAAGATAAGTCTTTAGATCATGTAAATCACAAAACCAAGTAAAACGATGAAAGCTCACTTGGAAGACCTAAGTAGAGAAGTAACCCAAACCTTTAATAGTGCTACTATAAAGACTAGACTTATAAAATAGAGCTAAAACTTGTGAAACTAGACAAATGTGCTAATCTTTAAGAAGAAACTGAATAAAACAACCAGGCTGCTGAAATTTCCGAGTTTTAAAGAAAAAGAGTATATGCTAGCAAACATATAAATCAGAGATATAGTTTCACTCTACCTTTCTGAACTATCTGGAATGGCAGCTTGGTAGAACTTGAATTGAATACCAAAGTAGTAAAGATATGTTATGAAGTCAGTATTAGGGTTGAAGTGAACTCTACAAGGGCATAGTGGTTTAATGATATGCTCTGACTACAAATGTTGGTTTCAATTATAGCAATACTAGATTAGCTGTAAGAATGAGATACAGAATATTCTGAAAGATTTAGTACAAGGTTAAAGGTTCTTCATATGAGTGAACTGCTTTAAAGACTTAATAACTATGACATATTTTTATTAGCATCAGCTGGAATCATTAGTAGGCAAAGGTAGATGGGTGAATATGAAAACTAGAATAATTAAATAGAGAACCTACAAGCAGGTTTCAGGTATGATAGCTAGTATAAAACCTTCAGATAAACTACTTAAATTAAACAATGACTAAAGTTGTATGAATGGCTAGTTGTACACTCTTTTCATAATTGTTTTCTGTAGTTGTAATGCAATTATTAGCCAAATATACTATCAATAAAATTACGAGTTACAAGTACTTACCTTAATATTTAAAAAAAAAAAAAAAAAGATTATTTAAATCAATTACTAATACATTATTAATATTAGGGTTGTGTCATAATTAAACTCTTTTTTTATTATTTTTTGAATAATGTAAGTTTGGGAATCAAGATTTCTTTAGAATAATAACCAAAATCTGAATATATGTTTTATTTTTGACCAATAATACTAAATTTAAAAACTGGTCAAATTTAATATATTAAATTTCATTTTTACTTCAAATTAAGAATCTTGAAGTGATTTAGTGATTAGAATGCTGGTAAAATTATTTTACTACTTTAGTTTAATTTTATCAACATCTTTATTAATATTTAAGCAAGATTATTAAATAAATGTAATAGTAAATCTAATAATATATTAGCAAAGCAAAAATAATTATAAATTGATAAACTTTTTGACCAAATTCCTTTCAGAATTCAGAAAAACCTCAGATTTAAAAAATAATAAACTTTCAACAAAAATTACTTGTAGTACTCTATGATAATCAATGAATTATTTATGAACATAGTCTAATTCTAAGCCTCAAATCATATACAAGACAATTTAAACTAAACAAAGACATCATAGCATACTTAGTAAATTAATACAGAACTTTATAAGGTCAAGAGATAATAATTTAAAATAAATAAATTTGTAAATCTTCTAGTTAATAATTAATACCTTGTTGAATATGAATAATATTATATTTATAACTGTTCTCAATTCTGGAACAAATTATAAAAATTTGCAGAATTAATTTTGCTGATATATATGCTTTTGATTTGGGTATTTCAGCACTTACAGAAATGAAAAGCTTATATACTAAAATCAAAAGCTTAATACCAAGATCAAAAATTTATTAAATTCAGCAAAATTAATTTGACCAAATTTTTATCAGTTGTATCAGAATTTGAGAACAGCTGTAATTCAATATATTAAAAATTTTTACTAACAAGAATTCTTTATTAGAAATAATTGAGATTATTAAAAAAAAATACCTTTAATATTCTTGTAGATAAAACATAACAGTTTTCTAATTGATATAGAAAATACAGTTAACTCTTTCTGTAATGAACTGAAAATTCTGAAAAAAAAAGTCTAATATAAAAAAATTATCAGTTTTCTATATTCTTTAGAGTTTATCATATTTAATTGTATGCTTAAATCCTATTGGGTATCAACCAGCTGACCCATCTTGCATATCATATAATACAAGTTTGGAGCACATCAAAACAATAAAAAGAAAACCAAATTAGTGTATATAAATACTGTTGAAGATTCATATTACTTCTTTATTTAGGTTTTTTTAAGTATAATTTAGTTTTTTTAGTTTTATAAATTTATATATTTACAAAAACTTATCTTAAGTTTGCATTACCTAATACTGATTTATATCTTCTGTATAATTAAGATTATACAAATATCTGTAACCTGCTAATTATACTAGTATGATTATAGTTATAGATATTTTATCCAATATATAGATTTGTTTTTTTTTATAAAAAATTTTAATTTATTCTAATAAGAATAAAATAAATTTTTTTAAAAAATCTATTTTCATATTATGAAACTTTAATAACTCTCTTTACTGATCACTTGTATACAAAATTGACAGAAGCAAATTAAAAGTTTTCTCAAAAATAACTGTCTTAACCAACTTCACAAGCTTAAAGAAAAAAATAAAGCTTGTGTTAAAGATATAGCAAGTGAAAGAGCAAGTAAATAGGTTACTTAGTAGTAAAGTTAAAAGGAAAAAACATATTATTCGAAACTTGGAAAAATAAATTTGGGGAATTTGCTATGACTTGGAAATGTAGATCTGTTGATTACTACGATACATGAACAGACAAACAAAACAAACACATGTTTAGATAGATGCACACACAAATCTAATTAGGATAGTGGACAGCACACAATATAGAAAATTCAAGAATAAGCAAGAAACAAGCAAGAAATACTAATAACAGACAAAGATGATAAATATCACAAAAAGCCAAAAAGAAAGTCTAATGTTGACATATATCAAAAGAGCATACTTAGCAGTAAATAGTATATATAACAAAGTGTTTTTTAATCAGGCAAGCAAGAATTATGTGATGCCAGATAGAGAGAATGAGATTGTTGCTATGTTAACAGAACAAAATCCAACAGAAGTTGCTCTACTCCGGATTACAAGAGAAATAGTTATACAAGCAGA
>CAJVQA010012613.1:0-10012 GCA_910591915.1 Cetraspora pellucida
TCATATGTAATTTAAAAGCAAGCTTTTCTTTGTAAAAACTTCAATTGAATTTCAATAAAGTTAAAGGCATAGCCTTATCATTAATATTTTTAAAAAAAAAACAAATATGATATTAATATTTATTATTTAAATAAAGCAATTTTAAACAAAATGGCCCAGTTATGATTTTATGAAATCAATTATAAATAATGAGCTTGCAATATGTTTTTACAATAGTAAACAATCAAGACAGACCTCACTCAAATATTAGTCTTTTTTTAAAGATTTCTTAGAGATGCTTTTATAAGAAGAGCAAAATGTATTATTTGAGACTAATTAATATTGTTGTTATGCAAATTAATGTATTCTTTTTAGAAGTAGTTTTTTTAATATATATTTTCTATTTGTATTGCTTTGTATTACAAAAAAATAATAATTGCTTTTAATAAATTTTATTTTAACAGTTTTTTTATTTAAATAAAACTGCTATTAAATAAGTTTTTAAACAATTATATAATATTGGTTGCTATATAATTACTATTGAATTATATCAATTTCTATTGAATAAATATATATTAATTACTATAGTTAGGGATTTTACTAAATTAAAAAATTACATTCTAAAATAATCTCTGTATTGACCTATAAATTTTATTAGCTATGTTACTTTTTTTTTATGCCTATACTTGCTATAGCTTTTACAATATTTTATCTATTTATTTAATATCAAATAATATATAAATATTTAATATAAACTACTAATTTTAATTAATCCTATTTGATTTTTCACAATAACCTATTTTAAAAAAAGTAAATAAAAACTTAAAATTAGATTTTTTTCAGATTAGTAAGCAAAAAGGTTTAACTTCTTTATTCAAATAGTGTCTTAAAATAATCTTTATTTAGTGTTTAATTAACAAGATGAAACAGAGAAGGTTCAAAAATACTTATTTAAAGGCTTAGTTGAAACATATAAATAATTTGAATTAAGAGTTTGTAAAATGAATAAGTTACAGAAATGGCAAGATGCAAAGGCTCTACAATAGCCAAAAAACTTGTGTTTTATTATAATTACATTCCTGAACTTGCTAGTTTATCTTTAAATTCTTACTTTTTTTGTTTATCACATTATATTCAAATTCTCTTAACTAACTAATTTTATGAGCATTTTGTAGATTCTATACAAGAAAGCAAAAGAACTCAGCTTAAAAGAAATAATTCAATTGTTTATGTAGATTTTACAATTAAGCTTAGTAAAGCTAAACAGCTTTTGGTAAAAAGTCTCAGTTAGTAATTAAACTCAATAATCAAATTGCACAGATGCATCAATATGTAGAGAATTAAAAAAATAAGATCAAAAAATTAAAAATTTAATTATAAACAGCTCAAATTATTATAATTAATATTCAGAATTTGTATAATTAGTTATATAGAAATAACAAAATTTTTATTAAGCAGTAGAATTCAAGATTTGCTACTTAACAAAAATGTATTAATGCAATAGTTAAAATAGCAAATAAGGAACATGTTTTATTATTTGATAATATATTATTATTGGTTCAAGATATTTTTAGAATTTTTTAAACTATTTAAAGAGATTGCTATTGGCATTTTTTTCTTTTTTTATTTACTCAATATAACTTATTTTATATTAATTATAGGTTTTTCTTAAAGTGTTTTATGAAATATAGTTCATACAAATGGCTTAATAGATGAAATTAAGTTATTGTTAAATTTATAGAAACCTTGATTCCAAACAATAGAGGTACTAGTCCTATAAGTCAAGAAAAGCTTTTTAAGACTGCTGCAGCTATCAATCTAATATATAGAGCATAGTATAAAAAATATGTATCAGAAGTTCATCTTGTTATTTCAGCTATCAAGTATTTGATTGCATGGTCAAGGATAATTATTGATATCAATAATTATATTATGATCTTAGGAAGTTATTCTTGATTTCAAAAATGGTTAGAGAATTTGTCAAAACATAAGAAGCTATTGTCTGAAGGTCTTTTGTTCATTATATTTGACAATGAACAATGGGGGCAAAAAAATTATCTTGATCAGAGATTTAATACAATAATTTACTATACTGTCACTAGTTTTGTTGCTTTTAAAATAGTATCTCAAAATAAGTTTCAATAAGCTAATTTTTCTTGGATATATAATTTTCTTAACAGATCACAATATGAAAAACTTTTTGATATTGACCCTTAAATATAAGAAGTTTTTGATGAAGAATTGCATATATATCTTACTAACATTTTTAATTTGTTGTCTAATGAAAAATCAGCATCTACTAATATTATTAATTCTCTTAAAACATTTACAGTAACAAACATTACTAATATGAAAACATGTCTTAGTTGCAAGCAACAAAATATCAAAAACTAAAAAAAAACATGTCCAATATGTAAAGCACATTTACCAACTTTGGCCAAATTTAGAAAAGAAAAAAAAGCTGAAGTTGAAATTATATAGATAATCAATCAGCTAATTTATTTATTTATTTTAAACCATATAATGTTAATGATGAATCAAATAACATGCATATTTATAGAATCAGTTTTACCTAGCAGCAAGTAATTGAACAAGAAGTTAATGTTTCTGAGATTTATGTATCTGATCCAATTAATATTAATTTGAATTTGATTGCAAATATTAAGAAAGTTCTCTTGTATATAAAAACATTATCAGATATTAAGAACAGAATTCACAAATAAATAGCAGTAACCTGTGATGGTGTTTTGTACTATCATGCTACAAAATTAAGAAAGAAGTTTCCTTGGTTGGTTCTTCTGCTAGGATAATTGTATAAGAAAATAAATATGCTTCAGTTGTTTATAGAATTAAACTGGTAGGTTATTTTTAGTTAAATATTTATGAAATAAAAAACAAATAAAATAGTTTATATCATTTTTATATAAATTAGAAAAATTGATATCAAATGATTTACAAAGTATCAAGGTTATTAGACAGAAAATCAACTTACCTATTTCAAAAAATGTGCTGATCATCACAGGTTCTGGAATTCTATTTGTAATATATATTGTTAAGCCATTTTCATAGAACTTGTATAGCCATATGTGAAAAGTTATTCTGACTTGTCTGTTGAAGAATACCTTGCTTGGGCTAAGGATCAGCAAGATTCACTATACCAGATTAAATTTGAACAAGTTATTGTTAGCAATTTATTTTTTTGCTATCACTAAATAAATCAACCTATAAACATTATTAATAAGTATTAATATTTATTATAACAGATATTTGTTTATCTTTAAGCAATAATTAACTATTGAAAAGCAATAAAAACTAATAATTCTTTTTTAAAAAAAGCAGCTAGAAGAGCGTTTTTACCTGTTTGGTCTGCAAGACATCATTTGATTTATTGTCTTATAAAAGTTTCTAATAAAGTTCAATCAATAAGACTTCATCCAGAAATATGTGATATCATAAAAAATAATTATGTTGTTTCAAGATCAGATAATTATGAGCAGTATCAAGAACTTGATACAATTCTGGAGAAGATAAATAAAACCTTAAAAACTTTAATACCTCCTATTCTACAACAATGTTATTAGCAAATTGCTATGTGAAATTGCAAAAAAATTTTTAAGGTATATAATGTTTTATTAAATTAAAGTTGTATAGTTTTTAATTTTAAATTAATGAATTTTAGCTTTGAAACTATTTCTTCAATATAATCAGATATAATGGTCATCAATCAGTTGGACCAAGATCTTAGTCTAAATCAACTATAGAATGCTAAAAATTTTGAATTCATCTGCAAAGCCTTGAATTTGTTAATCAAAACTTAAAAGAATATGATTTGAATACAAATCTTAAACATTTCATATATTTAGCTAAGCAAACATAACAAAATTTTATTAAGAAAGTATTTATGAATAAAAATAATTCTTTTTCAATTAGGCCAATACCAATTACAAAGCAAGAAGCAGAGGCACAAAAAAGTGAAGAAAATATGACTAAAGATGAAATTTTGGTGAAGATAGAAACTCTATTTGAATAAAGTTATGAAAGTGCCCTAAAGAGGTATCCTGAATTAAAGTTGAAGAAGAAAAAGGAATTGTTAGAAATACTGAAAAAAGTAAAATTTTTGGTTAATTTTAATGATGCTAACAACCAAGATTGTTTAGAAATCTTGGAGACAGATTAGCAGAAATAATTGTTTTGCAAGTGCTGAGTGTAATGTAATTAAAACATTGTATATACATTTCAACAATATTATGTCTGACACTTGCAGAATCTTTTTATAACAATTTGAATAAAATGTTAAATATTAGATTTTTATAAATAACTAAAATTTTATAAATATTCATATTTGTAAATATTTATAACTATTTTAGTTATTTATAAAGATCTGAAATCTAAAAATTTTATTCAAATTGCTATAAGAATCATAATGAATAGAGGCTGTATTTTAATAATATGAAGTTAAGTATTTATATTACAATATTATTAAGTAGTTTTTTTTTTTTTAATATTAATGATAAGGCCATGTCTCTATCTTTATTAAATATTTAATTAAGATTTTACATAAAGTACAATTCTGCTTTTAAAATATTATAGAAAGAATAAAAGCTCAGACTAATTTATCTGTAACCTAAACCAACTGGAGTGGCCAAGACTTATCTAGATTTGATTGTTAGTAATTATATATAGAAGATTAGTTTAATATTTAATCTATTGAATATACTAGGTGTTTATTTTTGAACTAATAAAGTTGAGTAAAAGAGAATGTAATAAAGGTAAGGCAGCATTTGAAAGTGTAGCATATTCAGAAAGTTGAGCTGTAGATCTTGAGATGCAATATGAAATCCAGATTTTATGATAAATTTGTTGGTTAAGATGAAGTAAGAACTTGATAACAAGTGTTGTGGCTATTTTTTTAGATAACAGACTTGCAATAATGTCGATAAGTTCATTTGGTATTAGACCAGTTAGAGTTAAGAAAACTGAAGGTAAGTCTGGTATATTGTAAATAGTTATACTACTCGATAGCTTAATTTGGTTATATAAATTAGTTATAGTATTTGAAATAGTATCAAGTGTTTTAGTATTTAAAGTATATTGTAATGAAATATCTATAAGCTTGTATAGCAATTGATTAGATAGGCAAGTTGTTCAGTAAAGATGAAAACTGATTTGATGACATTAATTACAAATAGGTAAGTATAAGTAATTTCATTTGTATAGAATATGTGAAGTAGAAAGATCATCTAGTAAAATTTTAATTCTAAATGATTTAAGAATAGAGGACTAAAAGCTATGTAAAAAGATTAAAATCTTTTAGTTGTTGTTGATGTATAGCCAGATGGCTTGCCAATTAACTTGATTAAGAATTTTGTGCCATTTTTGAAAGTGATTTTGTGTGATCCATAATGCATAAATATGTGCATGACATATTGTACAAATACTGTGACAAGTAGATAGTTCTAAAGAAAAGTTTTCAAAATTTAAGGTGTATGTAGAATTGTAGATATTATAAGACATAAAGGTAAGATATGGCAGGTTGTAGTGGCTGCGTGCAAGTTGGTTTGCGAGGTTATTGTACTGATTATCCTGGTGAGCAGTGACTTTGTAAAAAATAATATAAATATTGTATAATTTGACAAAGTTAATAAATGTATTTTATAATGAAAAATATGATGTATGTGTATAAAATAGAGTATAAATTGAGTTTAAAAGACTGTGATATTTAGAAATTACAGACTGTAAATCAGTATATATATGTATAGTACTGTTCCTAGGAGCAGTAATAAGAGCTGATAGAATAGCAGTAAGCTTAGACTTAAATAAGCAAGGCCAGTATCTAGTTTGGGCTTGGAATGTGTGCAGTATATTGTTGTTTAAAATTTGGGCACATCCGATACCCATAGAGCATTATGAGATGTCCAGGTTAATAACAGAGCCATCTGTATAAAAATGGAGTTCTAATAATTGTGCATTGTAATTGGTGATTTGTTGAAGATGTTTGTTAAAGTGCCAAGTTCAAATATAGTTGAAATTAGGTTTGTTGTAATGTTGATATTAGGGGGCTTAGAAATTTGAATAGAATGTCGAATTGCAATAAAGTATATAAGGTCAAGATGATTAGCATTGAAGTTAAGAGATTTGTTGTATATATTAACTTGACCAAAAAATCTAGAAGAGAGGTTGATAAGGATATTAATTGTATATTTATTAACAATTGTATAAGAGTTAAGAGAGCAATCTGGGCATACTTGTGATTGAATAGATGGAAGTAGATATAGGTGAGTAAATTGTTGTTCTATATGGCATTGTCAGTGAGTAATAAGAATGGTTTCTGAAGAAGAAGATTGTCTTCTGGCTTTTCTAATAATAATTTAATCATCAAGTACCATAATGAGCCATGGTTTTTTTTATAAAGAAAAGTGTCCAGTTAAATAACTATAGTAATTAGTGCTAGGTAAGTGTAAATATTGATGAAAAGTATAATTATATGAGTAGCTTGTGGTTTGGTCTTCTAGATAGCTAAACCAGAGTAGTAGTTTGCCTTTAAGAATTTTGTTTATATGTGAAGATATGTGTTTTCATTCTAGAAGATATGAGTTATCAAATGTAATAAGTTGGTTTAAGTAAAGAATAAAATAGTGTCTAAGTTGTTTTTTAAATATTAAGTATTTAGTATATGATGAAAGTATTAACTCAAGTAAGATAGATACTTCTTGAATAGTGTATGAAATATTGTATAGTGAATTAAATATAAATATTATGTCAAAATGTTTAAAAAGTTGAATAATTTTGAAATTAATAATGTGTTTGTTAGGCCCATCAATAATAGAATTATCATGTATTAAAATACTAGTAAATAACTACAAGTTGTTCTAAAGTTGTTGAATCCTAATATAAGTGCTTATTCTCAAAAGATTAGGAGAATTAAGCCTTTTAGTAAAGTTTGTAATGTAATGTTGTAATTGAATATTCCATATGTTATGAATATTGTATAGCTGAGAATGAAGCAATGTACTAGTAGAAATTGTGCAGCTAAGTTTGGCTTTGTTTTTAACAAGTTTAATATAACTTGTAAGGATTTTTTTACATGTATTTTGATTAAGAACAATGTTGTGAAGTCAATATTCTATTATAGACATTATAATAGTATTGATGATATATTATGCATATGTATCAGTAATTTGCTTAGTGCCTGCAATTTTAATAAGATGTGATGATTCTGCCATAATAAGTTTGGTTTGTTTAGTTAGTTTATTATTAAGTGTAAACCAGCATTCAAGAAATTTAAATGGTTCATTTGATGGATGAAGGTTGAGAAGATGGTTGTTATATGTGATAAGAGTATAGTTAGTTTGTTTAGTATTAGTTGTAAGTATAGATTTAGTAGGATTAATCTATATATTGGCCATGTTATAAAATGATTCAACTGTAGAAAGGATTTATAATAGTTCTTGTTATGAGGATGCAATCCAAAGAGTATTATCCATATAGACAAGAACTGAGCAGTGTGCACTGATCTTGTTGTGTATTTGATGTTTAAAATTGGTTAACCAAGAAACTTGTATGGTATAACCTTTAAAGTTGTTATGAATGTATGATATAAGTGGGTTATAATAAATTCTTTATAGAAAAGAAGTAATGATTTTGTCTTAGTCAATGCCATTAAGCACAGGACATAATGAAGTAAGACCAAAGTTTGTAATAACTTGATTTTGTTGATTAGTAAGTATATTAATAATAGTGTTAATAATGAAACTAAGTAAGGCAAGACATTGTAGTAACTTTTAAAGAAAAGTAAGATTGACAGAATCATATGTTTTGCTCATGTCTTGAAATAAGAGCCAAATTGGTTTGTAGTTGCATGATGCATTTTTAATAAGGTTATTAAGTATATGAATAAATATAGATATGCTATTGTTAGGTAAAGTGACACAGTTGTATGATAAAAAAATAGGATGTTGAGAGAACACAATACTAATTCTAGTAGTTATGATTTTTGTATATACTTTTTGAATATGTTCAATAAAACTTATAGAATGAGTAAGTTTTAAGTCTCTATTGAATGTGTTACATTTTGAAATAGGATAGATTCTGCTGTATTTCCATTGTTTAGAGATTTGACTTGAACTGAGACAATGATTAAATAAAGCTGTGATAGCTTGAATACAAGCAGTGTCTGTATATTTAAGCATTTCATAGCCAATGCCTGTAGGTCTACAGGCTTTTCTATTAGGAAGTTTTGATAATGTCTAAAGAACTTCTTCTTCTGTTATGGAGAAATTAAGAAAGTTGTACTATTAGATGTTAATATGTATTTGTAGTTGATAATACATATGCTATGAGTTATCATACAGTGCTTGATTAATTAGTCAATGTACAGTCTAGTTATAGAAGTATGATTGTATATGATATTTAATAAGATTGGGGTCTGTAATAAGTTGGTCAAGAAGTTTAATGTTAGAAAAGTTAATGAGAGCTTTGTATTAGTTAAGGATATTATTTATAGCTTGTTTAGAGCATGTTGTAAATGTTTCACATCTTTTTTCTATAGCTTGTTAAATTTGTTGGCAGAGTAATAATAAGTTTTCAGTATGATGAGCTTGATATAGTTGTTTTCAAATATCATATGCATGTTGAATCTATGTATGAATTTGGAAGTGGTTATTTGAATTAAGAGCTTGAAGGTTGTAATAAGATCTGTTATTAATGTTTTAAATCTTTGAGTTTATTATATTAATATTGAGATTGTTGTAAGTTTGTTTGACAATTTTAATTAGATGTTCAAGCTTTTTAAGTGATGTATAGAGTAAGGTGGAATAAGAGGAATATTGGTGATTATAGCTACATTTATGGGTCTTTTTGTTAGGAATAGATTGTATTGCAGTGTTAATTATTGAATGTTCAATCTTATGCCAAGTGGTTTCAATATTTTCATTACTATTGCTATTGAGTGGTATATTGTATAGTCTAAGGTTATAAAAGAAGAGATCTGAAAATTCTGTCTATTTGTTAGTTAACATATCTTTATAGTTAAAGATTCTGTGACTGATGCCAGTATGATAATATGAAGGTTTGCTGTATGTATTAGTGAAGGTTCAGGTGGATGTTAGAATAGAGTGGTCACTAAATGTTAAAGTATTGCTATTATCAAGTTTGTATAAAAGAAAATATTAAATATTAAATAAATCAGTCCAGATATAGTCAATACAGCTATGACTAGTATTGTTTGATCATGTAAAATGCTTGTTGTCAATATGTGCACTAAGATCAAACATATTAAAGTAGTGTAAATAGTTAATGAATCAGAATTTAGATGATGAGCTGCAGATATTATCTTGTGTATTAAAGTCTCTAAGTATTATTGGATAAAGATTGTTTGGAAAACTTGTTGAATCCATGTAATGACTATATTCTGTGTTTTGTTTCATTTTTACATATCAGTGAAAGAGAGATACATAGCTATAATTCGAAGTTTGATTTTACTTTTGAAGAAAAGATCTAAAGCAATTGCTCCACCAAGATGTGTTTGGCAATTATGTACATGAGGTTGTAGGTGTTTGTGAATCATAATAGTAGCATCTTTTGCTGAGCTTTCAGAGTTAGCCCAGAAGTAAGAGAATAGATTGTTATTATAGAATTGAAGATTAGTATTGTTAGTGATTTTGATTTCAGTAATATAGGCAATATGAATATTATTATAAAGACAATAATTCTGCCAAGCTTCTTTTTTGGTTACTGTATTAAAACCTCTAACATTGTGTGTACAGATATTTAAATATAGGTTTTGTAAAGATTGTGTTGATGTAGATACTTGTGGTGTTGTATGCTTATTAAAAAATAAATTGGATAAGATAGAAGTAGGGTTAGAGGTGTTTAATCTAAGAGGTAGCTTATAAAAAATTAGAAGAAGATGAGAATAAATAACAGTATGATTGGATAAGAGTGAGTTATTTAAAAAGTATATATAAGTTTTATGATAGGTGTTGCTAACAGAAAAGGTAATGCTAGGAACAGTGTTATTATAGTTATGTTTGTC
>CAJVQA010012614.1:0-10011 GCA_910591915.1 Cetraspora pellucida
CTTCCTACCTGGTTCCCTTGATTTACACGGCCTAAGGACTTATCTTGGGTTCACACTGCCTGGTACTGGTTTGTGTTCCCTCATACAACGTTGTATGAGTGCCTTAGACCTTCCAGTCAGGCTGGTATGATACGGGTTACAGGTATCCTATCCCAACCAATTATGGAAGACAGTTAGCTGTAACACAGAAAGAATTGCAAATTTTCGCTGTCACTGGGATTTGAACTCTAGACCTACCACTTGGGGGTTGACAACCTATCCACTTCACTAGGTCAAGTAAATGTTTTAGTATATGACATGTGATACAGCTATTGCTAGTTATTGCTTCTAGGTATAAGTTGTGAAGATGAAAAAGAGTAGGTAGTATGTTAAGTTGTAGTTTAATTTTAAAGAATTTATTATTACTAAATGTAAAGTTTGTATATGAGCTAGTTCTGTTAATATTGTTATTTAAATATAGCCAGGTTACTTCTCAGTTAATTTGTAAAGATAGAAGAATAATGTTGTTTATCTAATTTTGAGATGACCATATAGCTATTATATGTGCATTGCAGATATTTTTGATTATTTGTCAAATAGGTTGTTCAATAGTATATTAGTTATATTGTATAATATATGAAGTATTATAAATGTTGCTATATTGTATATCCAAAAAATTTGTTGAGTTGTAGTTTGATATGAGCTTATTTGCTTCATTATTGAATATGTTGTCTTTATGAGTTGGTACTTTGTAAAGTATGATGTTGTATCTGTATGATTTAATTAAGTTGATAATTGTGTGCCATATTGGTCAATAGTTATAAGAATATTGTTTATATTGTAGTATTATGTTGTTAGTAATTTTGTTAAATTTAGAAATTACAGATTGTGAGTTAGTATAGATTTGAATATTGCTGTTTCAAGAGCATATGCATATAGCTAATAAAATAGCTACTAGCTTAGCTTTGTATGATGATGGCCAGAATTTAATTCAAGAAAAATAAGTTTTAATAATAGTATTGTTATATATTTATATCTATTCAATATTCATTGAGCATCTATCAGTAGTAATATTAGTAACAGATCTATTAGTATAAAAAGTAAAGTTGATACATTGAGTGTTTTAGTTTGCAATTTGTTGTAATTTGATAGAAGATAAATTGGTATAAAAAATAAGAGAGTTTGAATCTTGTGATAAGGTAATAAATGAGAGTATAGAAATTTTAGTAGAGTTGCATAATGCAATTAAGTATACAAGATCTATATAATTTGCATTAAGCTTAAGTTTGTTTGTAGAATTTTGTTGTTTTCTTCCTAAAAATTTTGTAGAAAGAGTAGCAGAAATGTCAAATATATAGTGGTTTAGTATTCTGTTAGAGTTATGTAAGCATTCTGTGCATAGTATACAATTGAATAATAAGAGTAGATAGAGGTTTGTATTAGGTGCATTTGCTTTGATTGTTCAGTATGTAATAGGTATGATGTTGTTGTTTTGGTTATATTTGCATGTCTTTTCTATTATTAATTGTTTACTATTGTAATTAACAGTAATGAGCCAAGGTTTTGATTTTGAATTGTAATGTTCAGTTGTAAAAGATAGAGAGCTAGTTTGTAAAAGACTCAGATTAGAGTTAAGTTCTTTAGTAAAAAAATATAACTAGTTTTGTCTTTTAATATTGTAAACTATTTTGGGTTACATTTTGTAAGAATTTGTTCAAGTCTTGATGAAATGTATTTCTAATTTAAAAGTGTAGAGTTATCAGATAAGGTTAATTGTTCAAGGTAAAGGATATGTTTAGTTTATAATTGTTTTTTAAAATTGTTGTAATCTTTATATATTTTAAGAATGTTTTCAATTAGTGTATATGGGTATTGTAGTATATATAGTAGTGTTGTGTATACAAAGATAGTAAATTGTAAATGTTGTAGTAGCAGTATTATTTGATATATTGTGGATGTTGTAAGATATTAGTAATAGACCACATGTTATTTTGTAATTGTTGTAATCAGATATGTATGTTAGTTCCAAGTAAATCTATTGTATTTAGTTGAATTAAAAAGTTGGTAATGTGATGTTATAACTGGATATTCTATATATTTTTAATATTATATATATTATAGTTCAGCATAGTACTAGTTGAAGTAGTTAGTGTGAGTTTGGATTTGTGTTTGGCAGTAGTAAGATATCTGGATAAAATTTTGTCATATATGTATTAAGAGAGTACTATATTATATATATGATATTCAATAATAGGAATAATGATATTATTAATTATATAAGAAACTTGTTTGTTTGTTATTTGTTTGGTTTAAACAATATTTGTTAAACCAAATATTACTTGTAAAATGAGTTTGATTGTGATGGCTTGTTTGTTAGTTGCAGTATACTAGCAACCAAGAAATTTTAAGAATATGTTAAGTAGTTGAGTTGTAATAGTTAAGTTTAAGAAAGTAAAAGTGGATATATGTTTTGTATTAGATATTAAACTGAATTTTTGAGGATTTACTTTAATGTTTGCCATTTGGTAAAATGTAGATGCCACATTAATAATATTTTGTAGTTGCTGTTAAGATTCTGCTAACTATAATATATCATTCATATATGCTAATATAGAAGTATTTGCATAAGTTGTTTGGTACTTTGCAGAAAATAAAGAAGTTGGATATGTAACTGTTGATGTGTATCTTTTGAATTTTTTGTATATGTGGTTAATGAGAAGGTTATAGTAGATTTGTTATAGCAAAGAAGTTATGGTTTTTTCTTGATCAATGCCATCTTCTACTAGGTATGATAGTATTAATTCAAAGTTTGTAATTACTTAATTAGAATGTAGTTTGAGCAAATTAGTTATTATGCAAATTATAGATTGTGAAAGTTTAATGCAATGAAGTGATTTTTCTAAAAGATTAATATTAACTGAATCATATACTTTGCTTATATCTTGTAAAAGTAGCCATATTGGTTTTTTATTGCTATTGGCATCTTTAATAAAGTTGTTTAGAATATATAGAGGTGTATTGGTACTATTATCAGGTAGTATAATATAATTGTAAGGACTGAGAATTGGATATAATAATAGAATAGTAGAGAGTTAATTGGTTAAAAATTTTGTATATAATTTTTTTGGTATATTTAATTAGACTAATAGGTCAGGTATTGTTAAGGTTGCCATCAAAGTTGGGCTTTTTTGAAATAAAATATATTCTGCTATTTTTTCATTATTTAGATATTATGTTAGTATTGAGACATTTGTTAAATAGTTAAGTAATAGCCTATAACATTGATAAACCATAGTGTTTAAGCATTTTATAGCTTATATCTAGTGGCCTACAGGCTTTGTTGTTTGGAAGTTGTTGCATTGTTTACATTATTTTTTCTGTAGAAATAGGCTTAAGTAAGAAGGTATACCAGTTGCAATTAATGAACTGTTTAAATTGGTATTCTTCTCTCCAATCTTGATTAAATATCATAGTATTAATAAGTTGGTATTGGGTTCAGTATTGAAAGTATTATTGAACATGTTGAAGTATTTTAGTAGAATCAGTTATAACACTATTATTAATTTTAATATTGTAAAAATGTACTAAATCTGTATATCTATTAAGAATACTATTTATTATTTTAGTAGATTATATTATTAGTCATTCACATCTGTTATTAATAGCTGTATTGATATGCTGTTTAAGGTTTTAAGTATTTTTAATACTATATGCATAAAAAAGAGCTTTCTATGCTTGCTTAAAGGTCCCTATCATTTCCTTGACAATTATTTCTTTGATAACTCTTTTCTTTACAATCATTTTTCCAACATATTAATTTCTCTAACAATCATTTCCCTGACCTATTAATTTTTTTGACAATCATTTTTCCTAACAAGATTATTTCTCTAACATGATAATTTCTTCAAGATAATCATTTTTCTGATATAATTATTCCTTGACATATCATTTATCTGACATATCATTCACCTGATATAATTATTTTTCTGACATATCATATTCACCTGACATATCATTTCTCTGATATGATTATTTCACTGATAATTACAAAATTACTTAACTGATAAAATTATCTGCTTTTTTTGCATTGTAAAATAAATGAACATCTTATATTCACTCTTTTCAACTCCAATTTTAAATTTTCAAGATCATATATTCCACTAACATTTACTATTCCAGCTGCTTTTTTTTTTTTTGCATTGTAAAATAAATGAACATCTTATGTTCACCTTTTTCAATTCCAATTCCATAAAAGTAGTAATTTCTAAAACATATGTTTCATTAACATTTACTATTCTGGCTGCTTTTTTTTTTGTATTGTAAAATAAATGAATGTTTTATATTAGCTTTTTTCAACTCCAATTCTATAAAGAGATAGTAATTTCTAAGATTGTATATTCCACTAACATTTATTATTCTAGTTGCTTTTTTTTTTGCATTGTAAAATAAATGAATGTTTTATGTTTGTCCTTTTCAATTTCAATTCTATAAAAATAGCAATTCTCAAGATTATATGTTTCACTAACATTTACCATTCTGACTGCTTTTTTTTTGCATTAAAAATAAATGAACATCTTATATTTTTCTTTTCAACTTCAATTTCATAAAGATAGTAATTTCCAAGATTATATGTTCCACTTACATTTACCATTCAGCTGCTTTTTTTTTTGCATTGTAAGTAAATGAACATCTTATATTTTTCTTTTTAACTCCAATTTCAAATTTTCAAGATCATATGTTCCACTAACATTTACCATTCTGGCTGTTTTTTTTTTGTATTATAAAATAAATAAACATCTTATATTTGCTCTTTTCAACTCCAATTCCAAGTTTCTAAGATAATATGTTTTATTAGTATTTACCATTTCAGCTGTTTTTTTTTTTTTATATTGAAAATAAATGAATGTCTTATATTTTTCTTTTCAACTCCAATTTTATGAAGATAGTAATTTGCAAGATTGTATGTTCACTAACATTTATCATTCCAGCTGCTTTTTTTTTTATATTGAAAATAAATAAATATATTATATTTTTCTTTTCAACTTCAATTTTATGAAGGTAGTAATTTTCAAGATCATATGTTTTACTAATATTTATTATTCCAGCTGTTTTTTTTTTGCATTGTAAAATAAATGAACATCTTATGTTCACTTTTTTTAATTCCAATTCCAAATTCCCAAGATCATATGTTCAACTAATATTTACTATTCTGGCTGTTTTTTTTTTTTATATTAAAAATAAATAAATGTCTTATATTTTCTTTTTAACTTCAATTTTATAAAATAACAATTTCCAAGATTATATGTTCCACTTACATTTACCATTTTGGCTGCTTTTTTTTTTGTATTGTAAAATAAATGAATGTCTTATGTTCGCCCTTCTCAACTTCAATTTTATTAAAGTAGTAATTTCCAAGATTATATGTTTCACTGGCATTTACCATTCTGGCTATTTTTTTTTTTTTGGCATTGAAAATAAATAAAATTTTATTTTTGCTTTTCTCAACTCCAATTTCATGAAGGTAGCAATTTCCAAAATCACATATTCCACTAACATTTACTATTCTAGCTGTTTGTTTTTTTTAGTATTATAAAATAAATGAATGTTTTATATTAGCTCTTTTCAACTCAAATTCTATAAAGGCAGCAATTTTCAAGATTATATGTTTTACTTATATTTACTATTCTGGCTGTTTTTTTTTTTGTATTAAAAATAAATAAATATTTTATATTCACCCTTCTCAACTTTAATTCTATGAAGATAACAATTCTCAAGATTATATGTTCCACTTACATTTACTATTTTAACTGCTTTTTTTTTTATTAAAAATAAATGAACATCTTATATTCGCTCTTTTTAACTTCAATTCATGAAGATAGTAATTTCCAAGATCATATGTTTCACTAGTATTTCTTATTTCAGCTGTTTTTTTTTTTTGCATTATAAAATAAATGAATATTTTATATTCGTTTTTTTTAACTTCAATTTCATGAAGGTAGCAATTTCCAAGATCACATGTTCTACTAACATTTACTATTCCAGCTGCTTTTTTTTTTTTTGCATTGTAAAATAAATAAACATCTTATATTTTTCTTTTCAACTTCAATTCCATGAAGATAGCAATTTATATTCTATTAGCATTTACCATTCTGGCTGCTTTTTTTTTGCATTGAAATAAATGAATATTTTATGTTCACTCTTCTTAACTCCAATTCCATAAAGATAGCAATTCCCAAGATTGTATGTTCTACTAGCATTTCTTATTTCAGCTGCTTTTTTTTTGTATTGTAAAATAAATGAATGTTTTATGTTCATCCTTCTCAACTTTAATTTTATTAAGGTAGTAATTTCCAAGCTCACATATTCTACTAGTATTTCCTATTTCAGCTGGTTTTTTTTTTGGAAAATAAATGAACATTTTATATTTTTTTTTCAACTCCAATTCCAAATTTCCAAGATCATATACAGTATTCCACTAATATTTACCATTCAGGCTGTTTTTTTTTTGTATTGTAAAATAAATGAACATCTTATGTTGCTCTTTTAAACTCTAATTCCAAGTTTCCAAGATCATATGTTTCACTAATATTTACCATTTTAGCTGTTTTTTTTTTGTATTGAAAATAAATAAATGTCTTATATTTTTCTTTTCAACTCCAATTCCATGAAGGTATCAATTCCCAAAATCATATGTTTCACTGGCATTTACTATTTTGGCTGCTTTGTTTTTGCATTAAAAATAAATGAATGTTTTATGTTTGTTCTTTTTAACTTCAATTCTATGAAGGTAGTAATTTTCAAGATTGTATATTCATTAACATTTACCATTCCAGCTGCTTTTTTTTTGCATTGAAAATAAATAAATATTTTATATTTTTCTTTTCAACTTCAATTTCATGAAGGTAACAATTTCCAAGATCATATGTTTTACTAACATTTACCATTCTGGCTGTTTTTTTTTTGTATTGTAAAATAAATGAATATTTTATGTTTGCTTTTTTCAATTTCAATTCCAAATTTCCAAGATCATATGTTCTACTAATATTTACCATTCTGGCTGCTTTTTTTTTTTTTGTATTAAAAATAAATGAATGTCTTATATTTTCTTTTCAACTCCAATTTCATGA
Organism: Cetraspora pellucida; assembly: GCA_910591915.1. NCBI lineage: Eukaryota > Fungi > Glomeromycota > Glomeromycetes > Diversisporales > Gigasporaceae > Cetraspora > Cetraspora pellucida. The sequence goes on from CAJVQA010012614.1 coordinate 7,107, forward strand.
AGATAGCAATTTCCAAGATTATATATTTCACTTACATTTACTATTTTAGCTGCTTTTTTTTTGTATTGTAAAATAAATGAAAGTCTTATGTTTGCCCTTCTCAACTTCAATTCCATTAAGGTAGTAATTTTCAAGATTATATGTTTTACTGATATTTATCATTCTGGCTGTTTTTTTTTTTTGGCATTGAAAATAAATGAAATTTTATATTCACTCTTTTCAACTCCAATTTCATGAAGGTAGCAATTTCCAAGATCACATGTTTCACTAATATTTACCATTCTAGCTATTTTTTTTTTTTGGCATTGTAAAATAAATGAATGTTTTATATTAGCTCTTTTTAACTTCAATTCCATGAAGGTAACAATTTTCTAGATTATATGTTTCACTTATATTTACTATTTTGGCTATTTTTTTTTTTTTGTATTAAAAATAAATAAATATTTTATATTTACCCTTCTTAACTTCAATTCCATGAAGATAGCAATTCCCAAGATTATATGTTCCACTTACATTTACCATTCTGACTGCTTTTTTTTTGTATTAAAAATAAATGAACATCTTATATTCACTCTTTTCAACTCCAATTTATGAAAATAGTAATTCTCAAGATCATATATTCTACTAACATTTATCATTTTAGCTGCTTTTTTTTTTTTGTATTGTAAAATAAATGAATGTCTTATATTTTTCTTTTTAACTCCAATTCTATTAATGTAGCAATTTATATTCTACTAATATTTATCATTCTAGCTGCTTTTTTTTTGCATTGTAAAAAATGAATATCTTATGTTCATTCTTTTCAACTTCAATTCATAAAGATAGTAATTCCCAAGATCATATATTCCATTAATATTTCCTATTTTAGCTGCTTTTTTTTGGTATTGAAAATAAATGAAATTTTATATTAGCTTTTTTTAACTCCAATTCCATAAAGGTTGCAATTTTCAAAATCATATGTTCTACTAATATTTACCATTCCAGCAACTTTTTTTTTTTTTTTGTATTGTAAAATAAATGAATATCTTATGTTTACCCTTTTCAACTCTAATTTTATGAAGATAGTAATTTCCAAGATCATATATTCCACTAACATTTACCATTCCATCTGCTTTTTTTTTTGCATTAAAAATAAATGAATGTATTATATTTATCTTTTTCAACTTCAATTTCATAAAGACAGCAATTTATATTCCACTAGCATTTACTATTCTCACTGCTTTTTTTTTGTATTGTAAATAAATGAATATATTATGAAGGTTTTTTATATAAAAATTATCATAAATTTAATAAATTATTGCATTAATTTGATAATTAATTAATAATTTTGATTGAAAATTTTGATAAAATTATCACATTAATAATATGATAAGATTAACAAAATTTGAAGATTTATTATAGTTATATTATAGTATAATAGCAATTTTTAATTATTTTTTAATTTATCATAATTATTTTTTTAATTACATTTATATATATATAATAAATTAAATTATTCTTATTAGAAAGTTCTATATAAATCAAAAATAATTAAAATATATATATATTAGTAAAAGTCAAGCAATTCATAGTTAAATTTAATAATTTAAAAAACAGTTATTACCTTGTTATTTTTAAATCCTTTAAATTTTACTTTGATATTTAAAAAATGGTTATTATTTTGTTATTTCTAAATCTCAAGTTTTAACTTTAATATTTTAAAAATGAAAATTATCTTGTTATTTCTAAATCTCAAACTCTTATTTTTTCATCATAGTTCAATGAAATATACAATTTGTGAAATCATTTTTTCAGTCTGTGATGAACTTATAATTAATGTTTATGGTTATATTATAATAAAAAACACAAGTCAAGGAGACCTCTATTATTGGTACTGTAATAAACATGATATCTTAAATTGTGATGAGTGTACTAATACCATATTAATCAATGGAAAACATATTCTTAGAAAGGCAAGAGATTATAATCATGCTGCTAAATAAGATTAAATAATATAGATATTAATGTTACTGCCACTGGTGCTTCTATTGTTAATTTATTTAATAACTTACCAAATAGTATTCATTAGAACACATTTATAATTATAAGTTAAAATTATATATAAATGTCAATTTTTTTCTGCCTCAATTTATTTATTCTTTAATTGTTATGGCTGGATTACATGTCTAACATAAGCTTTATCTGTGCTATCTTTCTCTATAAATCATAAATATTTTTGAAATTGAATAGCATATTTTTAATAATTAATAAATCAGATAGCTGTGTGATATAGTTATATCAAAACCAAAAACAGAAAATGCTTTACTTAGAATGAGTAAATAAGTTTGATTATAATATATAAATAAGTTAAGTAATAAAATAATTTTTTATTCAATGTCTTATAAATTTTAGGTTATAAATAAGTTGTTGATGAATCTTATAAAAACTTTAGTCAATAAAGTAATAAGGAATTATGACTAAAATATTTTTTATAATATTTGTCATGGCTAATGCTAGAATTTGGATCTATTTTGATATAAATTTTTAAAAAATTGTTGAAGGTGTTTTTTCTCACTTTTTTTTATAGTTGAATTAGTGTTTAGAGTTAGAATTAATAATTAAAATATATGTAGATTTTAGTAGTGCTTATATTTTCAAATTACAATCCCAAATTTTAGCATCAGCCATGACAATTTTTACAAGTAAGGGTGAATCTAAACTGCATTTTTACAATATAATGATTGTTTGTCTATCTTAATTAGTAGTTTTTTAATTGAAAGATTAGTAGGATTCATAGTTTAATGCAAACAGATACAGGTTGAATGAATAAATAAAAGGTAAATAATAGGTAAATAACAGAAAAAAAATCTGCCATTATTCTACTCTATATCTGCCAAATAATGGCAGCATAACAGCAGCATAACAG
>CAJVQA010012615.1:0-10011 GCA_910591915.1 Cetraspora pellucida
TCCTCTGTGTAATGCCATACTTACACAGATGCCCCATGACCTGCCAGTCATGCTGGTGCAACTGCCATTACAGGTATCCTAACTCAATTATTAATAACAGTTGCTGTAATATGAATATTACATAGGTGATTATCTAAATTTTTACATTGATGGGATTTGAACACCCAACCTACCATTTGAGGGGTTGACAACCTGACTATTTTACTAGGTTGCCACACCTCTTAATCTTTTAATTTATGCAGATTAGCTTAATAAAGAGTTATATATTTTTTAATATAAAAAATAATAAAACTCAAATTATAAGTAAGCTTAAAAAATTTTTAATACAAAAACTTAAATTTTTGTTTAAATATTTGAAATATAGTAATTAAAAGTTATTATATCAACTTTAAAAACTAATATTAAAAACTTTATAAATTTCTATTTAATCTATTAACTTAAATTATAATTTAAATCAAAATTTAAATTTAATTTATCTAAATTAGTATTTTCTAATTCAGATAAGACTTTAATAAAACTTTTAAATAAACTACTTAAATAAACAACTAAACATTATATAAATAGTTATATATTTATTTTTATTTTATTTTTTTTTTATGTTAAACTAGCTTCTTTTGGAGCTGAGGCTTTTTATTCAGTATAGTCAGGATATAGAGACTCATAGCCAAGGCCTCAAAGGAGTTACCTTATATTAAAGAGTACAACTAGTCATATGTACACTTTTGGTATCTAATTAAGTAGTCCACTGATGGTTCTACACTAGCTGCCATACCTGCAACCCAACTAGAGGTGTTGTCTATTTAAACCTTCTGTATTGCAACCCTTACTGTATCACTAGATCATTTCTGCTACTTAAGTCAGTCGAGAAGGTCTAGATGCTTACCTGTATCCATAGGATCCCATACCTTATTTCATGCAGTGTATTTTCAGAAGCATTATTACTAGAGCCTTTCATGTCCCATACATAGCTAACCTAGTTTAATATAACATGCTATAGTTACCTAACACTTGCAGTCAGGGCTAACCTTAAACTGCTATGTTATATTATTTCTATTCTTGTAAAGTTCACCTAAACTCTGGTACCTATCTTTCCAACATCTTCTCTATCATCCCTTACTAGCCACAACTCAGAACTATTGGTCTCAGTCCAGACTACCAATTCAGATGGCCTGGTATAATATACCTTAGTATCCTTTTTCTTTGGCAAATCTGGCAGCCTGGTTGGACATATACTCCTCTATATATTTTGATGTCCGGTTTTAATCTTTGGTTCCTATGAAGGTGTTTTATGGGCTTTCATTAGTCCAACAGCACTGTCAAAAGTTTGTGCTACCTCTTTACTCAGGAATTTCTAAGTGGGATTCTGTCTTCTTAATTCTTTAGTCTTTTATGCTTGGTGGTCTTATCATGAGTTTGCACTGAAGTCTTATGCAACACTGGTTATTAACATTCCTCTATATACATATAATATTACACTTTGCATAGATGCCCTGAGCTTCTAATATCAATAGGACCTGACTTGGTGTATCTGAGTTACAGTCACATGAGGCCAACTGATCGACAGGAGACAGTTTCCATACATGGATATAATTTCTAAATTTCATCGTAGGTGGAATTTGAACCTTAGACCTGCCACTTGGAGGATGACAACCCAACTACTACACTAGGATCACTATTCTTGTAGTTATATATTTATTTATATAAAGTTATATATATATATATAATTTTTTTTCCTTTTTGGCAGTCTTGCCATTGATCTTTATTAAGATTTGTATTTACAAATTTGTATATACTTTGATCTAATTTATGATTTGACATCCTCTGGCTGCTTTAATAAGTGCCTAGAGGTGGTCTGCTGCATTAGTTATAATAATCCAGATTCAAGAGTTATATTAGACTAGTCTAAAAGACTATATAAAAATAGTCTTATTTTACTTTCTATATAACTTTTAATTAAACCAAACCATATTTCCTTTATCTTAATATTTTCTATCTCTTTTGACTTCTTAATCTCCTTAGCAGCTTGGTTTCTTTTTACTTTAATTAGATTCTCTATTTAACTATATATCTTTTTATTAGGTAATTTTATATTTCTTTCTGGTTTTCTTCGCTTTAATGACTAGTTAATGTTTATTGCTTTTTCTATTTAATAATAGTTTTACATCTTTTTTTCTATATATTGTTTGTCATAGAACTCATTTCATGCTATATTGATTATTATATTTAAAAAATCCTTTGTTTCCTTAAGCGGTTTTAGTATAGTTTGTATTTGTTCAATTGTCCTTTTTTGAACAAAATACTTGACTATTTCTATTCTTGTTTCTTCTTTTTCTTGCTTGTTTACTTACCAAAAATTTCTTTAAGTTACTTGTAATAACTTGTATTTCACTTAAGAGTTTAGTCCATGTAAGATTAACTAATAGATTTTCTATTTTTTCCTAGTTATTCTTATAGTACTTGCATAATGCCAAATGTTCTAGGTTTTCTTCCTCTTTTTCATTACAAAGTATGCAAAAAGGACTTTTATAGAGATCTGGTCTTTATTGTGTTAGAGGTTTTAGTAATGCTAATCTATTATTAAGACATTTAATTAGTGTTCCTATTTGTGTATTTTTTTTTTTTGGCTTGTACATCTGCTTCAGCTTCAGTTTTTGATTTTTTTCTATATGTATGTCTAATTATATATTTTTTTCTTATCTATCTTTTTAATTACTAATAAAAAAACCCTATTTAGCTCCTGTTTAAAGATCTAAAATTTTTTTAATAAAGTTTCTTGTTGGATCTTCTATAATTTCTTTTTTCCAATAAATTAAAATGCTAGTCTCTTAAGGAGTTTTTTCTACTATTCTATTCAAACTATCTATTTTGGCTCCTTCTTTTGGCCCAGCTATCTGCTCTATTGTTCTATTTATTATTGCTATAGTCTTTAACTTTAACTAAGTCTATTTCTAAATTTTTTAACTCTAAAATGTTTTTAATATTCTCTAATAGATTGTAATTTTTCCTTTTTAGTTATCACCTAATAGATTGGTTTTCTTTTTTATTTTTAAGGCTTGTGATTGCTGCTGCACTATCTGTACAAATCTTTACTTTTCTCTATTCTGGTGCTGCAAGTACAACAAACCAAATAGCTAAAAGTTTTGGTTTTGTTAATGATAGCCAATTTTGTGTACTAAAACAGCTCTTACTTAATACTTTATCTTTTTTTTAATCTAGTTGCATCTAGTCTAATTTTATTCAGTCTACTATTGAACCTTCTTTTCCTGATGCTTTTCTTAGTAAACTATTTGTATAAAAGATCAATGTTCTTTAGATCTTTCTTTGTTTCTTTGGTTGAGTTTTATAAGTTCATCTTTCATTAGCTAACTAATATGTTGTTTATTGATGATTTCATATCTAAATCATAATATATAATTTTAGTAGCTTCACTTTTATTTTGTCATATTCTTTTTTCATTTGTTTTTTATGAAGAGTTTATTATTTCTTGGTCTAACTCTAAGGTTTGTTGTTTACATTTTCTAACATAGTCTAAAATTTCTTCTTGTACTTTAACTTTATTTATTTATCTTTTACAGCCTAAACTTATTTGACTTTAGTTTAACTTACAATCTTTATATTTAGATAATGTTACTTTTGCTATTTTTATTTGCTTTTCTTCATGTCAATGTTCTGTTAATAATCTTTTAGGACCTTTTGTTACAATCTTTCCAATTACTAATTTTGTACTCTTCTCTTCTACTGTTTTTATTAAAACCTACTTTTTTTTTCTTTTGTTACAAGAAAGTAGTTTTGGCAGCACTTCAAGAGCAAGACTATTTGGTTTATCTTTTCTCCAATCTGTTTTTAATAATCTTTTTTTTTTGTTTTCTAATATTTTTTCTTTTATTTTTGTAAACTATTTGGCTTTTCTGCCCTTGCTTAATTCTTCTTATAATAGTTGAAGTTGTTGTCATAAAATCATCTTGTTGCCTAACTTGAAAATAACTGATTTGTATAAACTAAGTTGAATTTACTAAGAAATTTAGCTATGTTTTTAGTAAAATTATTGCCTAGTAGATCTATAATTTTTGTATTTTTTCCTTTTATATTAAGGTTTGAAGTTGCAAATTTCATTGTTACTTGTATCTCTTTGGCTTTAAGCATAACTTGACATGCTAGATTGTTCTTCTATAAACTTTTGCATGTTTTAGGTGGATTATAGTACTAATTGGTTTCTGATGCACCTATTAATAAGAGTCTGTAGTTAATCTGTATTTTGATAAGAGCTTCTTCTAGACCTATAATATTAACTTATGTATACAAACTTGTAATTTGCTTTATTAATAGTTGGTGCCAAAGAGAGTTGCAATTTTCAAGATTTCTATATAGCATAATACTATTGCTTACTATATTTGCAATTCTGAGTTTATGTTTTGCTACTCTTAAAATTGGCTTTTGTATTGCTTCTATTACTGTTTTAGATAATTTTATTACTTATAGCAAGTAGGTAAGCTTAGGTACTATGCATATATTATTAATATAGACTACTTGTGCTATTGTTATTTTTTTGTTTCAAGATTTCTTATTACTATATATATAACTTCTTAAGCTCTTATTTTGACTAAAAACTCTTTTAGCTTATTGTTAAGCCATATTCTTAAGAACTTTATTATTTTGTTTATATTTTTTTTTTGTATCTATTCATTGTCTAAATGTATTTTCTATTTTTTATTTCTTCTTTTGTATTTATAATTACTAGTCTTGATTTTTTTTTATTTATCTAAATGTTATTAATTTTAAAAAACTCTTCTGCTATTTGAATTGTTTGCTCTATCTATTCTTTGTTTTTTTCAATACAAGTTGTGTCATTAGCAAAAGCTACTACTGCTTGTCTCTATTTCATTTTCTTGCAGTAATTAAGATTATAATTGTATAGAATGTCTACTTTGACTGTATACCCAAAGTTTAAGTCCTTTTAAATTCTTTCAAGTAGTGGATTATAAAATATTCTCCATACTAATAGTGATAACACTTCATCCTATTTAATACTGTCTTCTACTTTCTATATTTCTGTAGTTCTCTAATGCATAATAATTTTAGATTGTCTGTTTTTAAATAAATTTAATATAAAATTTATAATTCTTTTAAACATTTTAAGTTTTTTTATTGCTAGATCTAGTGCTTACAAAGATACTAAATTGAATATCTTTTTATGTCTTAAAAAAACTAGCCATAGTTCCTTGTTATTGTTTTTGGCATTTTTTATTAGTGCATTGATAATATCTACTAGTTCTTCTGTTGAGTTTTCTAAAAGACCTATAAAATTAGAACTTTTGAGTATTTTTTTTCTTAGTAAAAACTTGTGTTAATCTGTTTGTCAGAATCTTTGTTGTGCATTTTTTAGAGTTTCTAACAGAGCAATAGGCCTAACATTATTCAAGTTATATTGCTATTTCATTTTTTTTAGTATAAGATATATTTGTGATATTTTTTATTTTTTTGATATATTATTTGTCTTGATGCATATTTTTGCAAAAATTCTAAATATTTCTTGTGTATACAATTCTGTTGCTTGTATAAGCCTATAAGTGATTTCTGTAACTTCTGGAGCTGTATTTTTTTTAAACCTGCTAGCATTTCTGACTATTCATCTGCTGTAATGTCTTGGCTTATATCTTTGTACCAATCTATCTGTATTGATGTTTTGGATTTGTAGATTTCTTCTCATTTACTATTTAAACTTTCTTTTCTAAAATTTTGGAGTCTTAATTGGTTTTGAAAATGTTTTTTGGTTTTGTCAAAAACCTTCAGTAGTTCTATAATTAATTTTCTATAACTATTTGTGTTTTCTATAAGTCTATCTATTTGGATTTTTTTACTTTGTCTGTCGAGTAAACTTGTAAGCATTTTTCTCTGTTTGTCATTAATTATTTGACATCTTTTTTCTATATTTTCTTTGATTTCTCTTCTTTTTAAGGTCTCAATCTTACTTGATCTTCTTGTGTAGAATTTTTTTATCAACCTTTGAGATCTTTTATTAGTTCTTTTGTCCAATCTTTGAATGCTAATTTAATATATGTTTTTTGGTGTTGGTTAATGTATTCTATTTTTTCATTGAGTTCTTGTATATTGTTATTTAAAAAATTAAGTTTAATGTTTATTCTACTAATTCTAATTCATATTTCTAACTGTGTTAATACTTTGGTAAGCTTGGCTTTTTTTGTTTGCTTTTTTTTATTTTTTACTGTATTAAGTATTTTTTTTTTAGAAAGTAATTTTCTTGCAGCTAATTCTATGCTATTACAAATAATGTTTCACTAGTTATTTAATTTATTTTTTATGTTTGTTGGTGTGCTTGCATTTCTTAAATTATATAATATATTTTTTAAATTTTATATATTAATTTTTTTTCTTAGTTGATAGTTGAGCTCTGTTTTGTAATTTTTTCAGTTTTCTTTTGTTGCTTTGTCATATAAGTAGATTGTTCTTTGTTGACCAAATCTTTTTAGTTCTGCTAGACTCCATATAGCTATTAAGTATTTTAGATCTATTTTTGCTAGTACTATATTATGATTACTGTTTGTGCATATATCCATTTTCTGTATTTCTGCATTATAAAGTTCATATGATAAATCTTTTGTTATCTATATTTGGTCAATTCTTGAACTTGAGTTTTTACTTGACCAGGAGAATTCTTTAAATTCTAGATTTATTGTTTTATATATATTACAAAGCTTCTGTTTTATTAATCATTTGAGAAGAGGATTTTGTTTTTTTGACTTTTGTTTTGAATTATCTGATCTATCAAGTTCATTATTAACTACACTATTAAAGTCTCCTATTATTATTATCTGTGTTCTTTGTAATCATTTGATATATTTTTCTATTACTACTCTTTAAATTTTTTTTACATTTTTCATTGTTATTAGATGGCATATAAAGTATTATAATTACTATTTCTAGTTGTTTGAATACAAAGTTGGCTGTAATCATGTTTTTATTTGTTCAATCTATTCTTTTAAGATGTTTTTCCCAGTGTTTATTATTAAGTATGCCAATGCCAGAGTTTTTTTTCTTTTTGAATTTGAATTTGCATAGAAACACTTGTATTTTTTTATATTTCTTGTAGTAAAAAAACCTTCTTTACTTGAAATTTTTGTTTTTGATAGACCAATTATATCTATTTTATTGTCAATTAGCCATTTATACAATGTTTCTATTTTTTGATTATTTCTCTTAAGACTATTAATGTTATATACTGCTATATTTATATTGGTCTCTTTTATATTTTCATTGCTTTTTTTAGTCTTTTCTTTAATTTCTTCTAGGTGTAGTATATTCTTTTGATTTGTAGTTCATTTTTTCTTTTTCTTTTTTGAAAAAACTTCTGTTTCTACATCTTTGTTCTTTGGTTCAACTGTAATAAAAATTAGAAGCATTGTGGCCATCCTCTTTTGGTAAAGGTTTTGGATTGCACTTTTTGTGTCTTAAGTCTTTAAAGTCTAATTAGTATACATTGTAAAAGGTCTTGCATTTGTGTTTAATTTTCTGTATTTACATCTTTTCTGTCTTTTTTTTTGCTTTTATATTTCTTGTTTTTCTAAGAATTTGCACTTTTATAATCTTTTAAATCAGTGTTTTGACCAGATCTATCAATATCTTTATTTTTTCTGTTTTTTAAACTTTCTTTTTTTTTTGTTTTTCTCTTTTCTTCTATTACTCAATAGACTTGAAAATTTTTATATCTGATTGGTTTAGTTTGGGCTAAATTCATTTCTTCTTTTGTTGCAAAGGTAATTGTTGCTGTTTTTTTTTGGTTCCTATTTTTGTTTGATAGAATATAAACAGAATTTGCACCTTTATTTTTTAAACATCACAACAAGAATACTTCTGATACACTTCCAGAAAGTTCTGTTAACTTTGTTGTAAATTGGCTCTGATGATTTCTTTCTTTATAATCTTCATTACCTTTTGTTACTTTTACTAGTTTATTATTATCTATTAGTAGTAACCAAGATATGTTTTTATCTTTATATTTATCTGTTTTGATTACTGTTAATGCTTTGTACTTTGATTTTTTGATTCTAACTATGTGGGCCTTTCTAATTTTTCTGCAAATAAAATCTAATTCTGTTCTATTTATATTTGCTAATAAGTTCTAGATAGTTAAATAGTTGATGTAAATTTCTTTTAGTTCTTCTTTAACAAAGAGATTTTCATCTTCATCTTTTTCTTCATCAACTTCATATTCAGATTACTTTTCTTTAAAGTTTGACTGCTTAAATTGGTCTTTTTCTTTACTTTTATTTTTTGTCTCCTCTGGGATGAGCTTAAGCTATTCTTCTTTTTTTTTTACTAATTCTTTTGATCATTTCATTTCTACTATATTTACAATTAAAGTCAACTTTAATCCAATTATTTCCTTTTTTGAAAGCTTCTTTGATTGTTCTTATATGTTTATTTTTTTCTATAATCTATTAAATGTATTTGATTCTTTCTTTTTTTGTTTCTTCAAGTAGTATATAGATAGAAAAATTGCCCTTGAAGAACTTGTTTCTTGTACATATTCTGTATCTAGAAGACTAATCATTGTATTCTATTGAGGTTGAAGAAGAAAAGAAAGAGAAGAAGAAAGAGAAGGTAGACAATGATATAAGGTCTTCTAACTCCATTTGTTTAGTTTTTGTTGATTTTATTGGTATGATTTTATTGATCTTTTTTTTTTCTACTTTTATTCTTACTTCTGTTAAGTAGTTCATTTCTGCTTTTTGGTGTTGCTATTTTATATTAAGTTTTTTAATTCAACCTGTTATGACTTCAATATCTATACTCAATTTCATTTTATTATTAATTGCTTAACATCTTTTCGTTATAAGTGTATTATTATTAAAATTTTCTTTTCTATTATGATTTTTTTTTACTTTTTTTATTTTTCCTTCTTCTTTTTGTATTTCTTTCTTACTTATACCTACTGTATATTTAACTGATGCTGGATTAAGATTTGCCATTCTTATTTTGTTGGTCTAATCTTTAATAAACTTTTTTGGTAGAGTTATCATTACTTTTGTTTCAACTTTGAGGGCTTCAAGTATTTGACCATATAGTATTAAGTCTTTTGTTATAATATTTTTTGAAACATTAGCTATAATTTCGATATCACTTGGGTTTTTGTATATGGTTGTTCTTAGTACTTGATCCAACTTATAACTATTTAAATATTTACAAACTATATCACTTGTTTTTTGCATATATTGAATTAAAAATTAGTCATAGAGCATTTCTATTATGAGTCATATATTTGTTTCTAGACTATTCTGTTTTGATTTTGTGAATATATTTATATTTTCTAAATAAAATGTGTTTGCTTTGTGTACTTTGTTTACTGATGATTGTTGATATATGTAACATATCTGTTTACAATTATTCAGAATTTAAGTCAAATTTCCAAATTTTTTAAAAAATTTTGTCACAATTTTACAAAACTATAAAAATTTTTTATTATGCTTCTATTTTTTTATATTGTTGTTCTAACTAAGTCTATTTTTTTTTTTCTTAAAATTATTACTTAGTTGTTTAAAGTGTCATTCTTATTCTAGTATTTCACTTTTTTTTATAATTTTGATTTTGCTTTTTTATAAAAATATGAATTAGCAAAAAGAGTTTTTTTCCTAATTGTATATATATATATAAAATTAAAAACATAATAAAAATAATAATTGGGTGTGGCAACCTAGTGAAGTGGATAGGTTGTTAACCCCCAAGTGGCAGGTCTAGAGTTCAAATCCCAGTGACGGCGAAAACTTGCAATTCTTTTTGTGTTACGGCTAACTGTCTTCCGTGATTGGTTGGGATAGGATACCGGTAACCCGTGTCATACCAGCCTGACTGGAAGGTCTAAGGCACTTATACAATGTTGTACGAGGAAACACAAACCGGTACCGGGCGGTGTGAACCCAAGATAAGTCCTTAGGCTGTGTAAATCAAGGGAACCAGGTAGAAAGATGGAAGCCCACTTGGAAGACCCGAGTAGAG
>CAJVQA010012616.1:0-10010 GCA_910591915.1 Cetraspora pellucida
TCAAGATATCTAGAAGAACAATTAAATACATCTTAAATCTTTTTCATAAAAGACAATTAAGAATAATTATAGCCTATAAACTAACAGAAGAAGTAACAGCAGAAGATAGAATAGACCAAGAAGAAGTAATATTACTACTAATATGGCAGGTTTTTTACAACCCATTACTTGTCAGAGTGCAAGAGAAAGAAAGTTTAGGGTATATAGTCAAACAACTAATTAAAAAAGGAATGCAGTATAATAATATTACAAGATATCACCAAGCAGCAATTGCATATGCAGATAATACAACATAGATTGCAAACAGCAAAAGCCAGCTATTGAAGATTTTGGAAATAGCTAAAGAGTTCTTCAAAATGAATAACATAGAAATAAATAGATCAAAATCAAAACTGCTAGTAATGAATACAAAGATCAAGAAAAAAGAAAGAGAAATAATGTTTAAAAAAAGTAAAATAATTGAAGAACCAAGAAGCAAAATAGTTTGCTTATTAGAAATATGGTTAAACAACAAAATGCAAGAAGTATTAGTCAAAAAGAAAGCTAAAGAGATAATCAGTCAAATGATTAAAGATCTTAAATACAAAAAGATGATAATAAGCCAGATTATATACATAAACAACATAGTAATAATCTCAAAACTAAACTACATGTTTCAGCTAATGAAGATTTTAGAAAAAAGATTATATGAAATATATTAACCAATGATTTGTCTGGCAAAGCAGAAGAGCAATTTATAAAAAATATTAGAAAATTGTATAATAGAACATAAAGACCTCAATAGATGTAAAACATTACAACAAGAGCTAGTAATAAAGCAAGTGAGTGGTCTGCTAGGAAGACTAAACAAACAAGATAACTTAGAACAGCTAATAAAGCTAAGAATAACACAAGGCTATTAAAGAGCAGACCTGACAGAAGATATTTAAAAACTGAAAGAGATGCTAGCTAATATTAGATATTAGAAGAATAATCTAGCATATTTAATGATAATAAAAGCAAAAGAATAAGAAATAAATATAAGAACTAAAAATAACTTATAAAGAACTCTTGGACATTGTTCCAGAATACAAGAGCTCTTAGAAACATGTTTGTGGAAAAAAAGTAGAACTAAAATAAATGAAACAGGTCTAATATATTTAAATTAACTGCTTGACATAAAAGGTGAAGTTTAATTACATGGCAACAGTTTAAAAACTATCTGAAGCAGTCAAGCAAAGGCAAGAAAGCTGAATAGTTTAAAGAAATAGAGCTAAAAGTACTCAAAAAAACACTAAATAGAGAAGTCAAAGAATGTTTTAAGACAAATAGATAGAATACTCAAGCAATGAAGATAAAGTGGAAGTATATATCAGAAGATAAAAGAAAAAAAGAATGGATAATTTATGATGCATAAGACTGCAGACAGCTAGAGAAGATAGTAAAGGAAAAAAAAAAAAAGATTTTAGTAGAATATTGGCAAATACAAGACAAAGAAAATGAATTAGCAACAGAAATTAGCAAATATAACAATTGTATAGAAGAAGAAGAACAGATAGAAGACAGCTGTCAGCAATAGATAAGATTAAACAACAAGATTAAAGTAATTTCTGATACTTTAATAGAGAAAAATAATAACAAGATCAAGTTGGCACTAGACCAATTAACAGGAAAAGTGAAAATAGAAAAATTAAGAGATAACAAACAGAAATTTATAAATTCTATAATGATAGAAGAGCTAAAAATAAAGATAATCAAGTAACAAAATCTTGATAGAAATATTAACCAAGAAATCATAAAGATACTAAGAAGAAACTTAACAAGAGATAAGAGCAAATTTGTTATATACACAGATGGTGTAACAAGTGCAAAGACCAGAGAAGAATTACTAGCTCAGAACATGAGTATAGGATGGATTCAGACAAATGAGACATAAGAGTGACCAGAAAAAGAAATATCACTAGGGCTAGAAGGATGGATGACATTGACAATTGCAGAACTAGTAGCAATATGGGCAGTAATTCTAATGATACTAAAAGAGAAACAAGTAGTAATATATATAGACAGTAATGCTGCAATAAGGAATATTAGTAGAGGTTTAGAGCAGACAGATAAAATGAATATTCTTAAGAAGAAAAATGTGATATGGATAATGAAGATTATAGATCTTATTAACATAAAAAAAATACAAATAGAGTTAATGAAAGTCAAAAGTTATAGCAAGAACAAATGGAACAACGAAGCTGATAGTCTCGTAAAAAAGGGAACAACAAGTGAGAAAGTAATACAGATAGAAAAAGTCAGTTGTAAAGAGATAAAATATTGCCTAGAGTGGGAAAACAGATGAACTGATATTCTAACAAGACTTTTATATAAACTGGTAATGAATACAAGATTAGGAACAGAATGAAGAGAAACAAATGCAATTAAAAAGTTGAAGCCAAAAACAGAAATCATAATTTATGATTAGATACAACTCTGGAAAAAACTTAAAGTAACTAAAGGGATACACAGTATAATAAGAAGAAGTAGTACAAGAAGATGCACATTTATCAAGTATATAATCAATAAACTTCCAACCTTAAAAAAACTTAACAGAAGATGACCAGATATATACACAATGACAGAATGTCAAGTATGTTAAGATAAAGTTAAAGAAACACAATTACACTTGACATCATGCATAAGACAAGCAAAACTCTAAAAATGAATCCAAAAAATAACCATTACAACAGCCTGGAAAGGGTTGAAATAAGAGAAAAAAACCTGCATCCCACCATATGTATTATATATAGCACTCTTTGGAAAAAGTGAAGTAGAGGAAATAGAGATGAGAAAAGCTTTAATCAAAGGTCTAATTTCAGAAAAAATACAAAAAAGATTAACACAACTCCTAAATATCAAAACAAGACAACAGTTTATAGAGAGAGTGACAAAGACAACATAGGACACATTCTATGAACAGGTTTGAAAAATACAGTATGAAAAGATTAATGAATGGGAGAAGAAAGAAGACATAATAACCAAAATGAAAAAAAGGAAATTAAAAGAAAGGATTCAAAAAAGAAAAGAAAGGCAAGTCAGCAGAAAATCAAAGAAAAAAAAAAACTAGCAAAAGAGAAAAAGGACAGGATCAATGAAGAAACTAGAAAAATAATGTTAGGACTTGTCATGGAAAGGAGAAGACCTTTCCATTATGAACTTTAAGTAATCAGACAAGTGGCCTACTTCTGCTTGAAGTAGTGCAACAGGTTGCACTTAGGTACCCCTTGGGTGGCCAGGTGATGCTAGACTTAGTTGTTAGGTAAATCTATGTAATTGCAAAAGTAATTTCAAGAATCTTAATAAAGTACTAGCGTGACTGCTTAAGTTTAAAAAAAAAAAAAATAAAAAAATAAAATAGAACTTCCTAGATTTCCAAAATGTCAACTAAATTCTTCTGATTCTTTGAAACTAAAACTTTGAAAAACATCAAGATAAAGATTAAAAGCATTTTGGTATTTAAAGATAAGATAGGAAGTTGAAAAAGATTAGTATATTTTCTAACTAAAGTTAAAGTAATTGTTTTAGAATCATCAATATTTTGTTGGTATTGACAACTAAAAATAATATCTCTAATGCAAAGGCAAAGTATAATTCAGTTTGAATATAGAGTAATAAGAATAGTAAAGTTGTTTTAAGTTTGGAAAGAATAATGTTGAGCTGCAAAGTTGGTTTGGTACTAAGTTTAAAATTATTTAAAATCTGAACAAAAGCTAGTATATTAAAAGAAGTAATACTAAAGACAAGATAAATCTAAATGCTATGTTTGAAGTATGTTTACTGCAAGATAAGATTTAGTTAGGTATGCTTGTTGATGGCTTTGAGTATTCTTATTGTAAAGTTCAGCAGAAGTGTAAACTATAAAAGAAAAGATATATCTATATTTGAAACTTTGCTGAAATAACTAATACTTATTTAGGTTTCTTGTCAGAATAACTAATACTTATTTAGGTCTCTTGTCAGAATAACTAATACTTGTCTAGGTCTCTTGCTAGAATGACTAATACTCATTTAGGTCTTTTGTTAAGATAAATAATACTTGTTCAAGTCTTTTGTTGAAATAACTTTTCCAATACATCTGAAAATGTTTCATTTAGAGTAATTTGATTTTTTTAAAAATTTAACCTTTCTATCAGAAGGCACTAAATGTTATAGGTGAAAGCCTTCTTAATTTTTACACTATAATAATAACATGATACAAAAAATCTCTTACAGATATATGCAATATCCAAGAGAGAAGTATAGCTTTTGTTAGACATCACCAAGAAACTATACTCTTCTCTAAAGCAGTTTAGAAAAGGTAATGCAATACTAATAAGTTTACTTTATTTTACTAAGAGAAGATAAACCTTGCCTATAAAAATTACTCTAGAGAAGGAGTATCAATACAGTTTATAGTCAAAAGCTGTTTATTAAAGTAATAACAAAAAGAGCTATCTTTAGATTTTTGTTTCTAAAGAATTCCAAGATGTGTTTACAATATTAAGAGGAAGAAAGATCAAAAATCTTGCAGATTTAAATTTATTTTTTGCATAAATAGACATGTTGAATATTAAAATATAATATTTGATTAAATTGTTATTAAGTTAGAATGTCTGTTGCTTAATTGCACTTGAAGAATTTAGCAGAGTTTATATATTTGTAAGCTAAGTAACTAAGTGACCAAGCAACTAAGTGACTAAGCATTAAGTAACTAAGCAACTAAGCAACTAATTAATTACTAAGTGACTAAAAGATTCTAGCAACTAATAACTAATGATTACTAAGTAACTAATTACTAAATGACTAAGCAGCTAAGTAACTAGATAACTAAGTGACTAAGTAACTAAGTGATTACTAATTGACTAGAATGTTTTAACAACTACTAATAATAATAATAATATAGTAAAGAATAACTAATACTAAATAATAATAATAATAATAATAAAATAATAATAAAATAAAAATAATTTATTCTATAACAATATTTTTGATCTTCAAGTGGCAGATCTAAAGTTCAAATTCTAGTAATGATGAAAATTTGCAATTCTTTCTGTATTATAATTAACTGTCTTTCATAATTAGTTGGGATAAGACACTTGTAACCTGTGTTATATTAGCATAACTAGAAGGTCTAAGCATTTATGCAATGTTGTATGAAGAAACACAAACTGGTATTAGATAATGTAAAACTAAGATAAGTTCTTAGGTTATGTAAATTACAGAAGCTAGATAGGAAGATGAAAGCCTACTTAGAAGACCCAAGTAAAGAGATAATCTAAACCTTTGACAGTGCTACTATAAAGACTAGACCTATAAAACAAAGTTAAAACTTGTAAACTAAACAAAAAACCAGCTTTTGAGAAAGGGCCAAATAGAATCAACAAGGCTGCTAGAATCTGTTCTGGCAGAAAAGATTACATGCTAGCAAATATGTAAATCAAAGATGTATAATTATGATCTGTCTTTTTAAGCTATCTGGTTTAGAAGCTTAATGAAACTTAAATTAAATATCAAAGTTAGTAAGAATATGTTGTGAAGTCAGTATTAGGATTGAAGTAAATTTTACAAAAACATAGCAGTTTAATAGTATGCTCTGACTACTAGTGTTGATTTTGGCTATAGCAATACTAAGTCATCTGTAAGAATAAGATACAAAAGATTTTGAAAGGTTTAGTACAAGGTTAAAGGTTTTCTATATAAGTGAATTGCTTTAAAGACTTAGTAGTTATGGTATATTTTTATCGGCTTTGGCCAGAGTTATTAATAGACAAAGATAAGTAGGTAAATATAAAAACTAGAGTGGTTAAATAGGAAACCTACAGGCAGGTTCCAGATATGGCAACTAGTGTAAAACCTTTAGGCAGACTATTTAAATTAACAATAACTAAAGTTATATAAGTAGCTAGTTGTACATTCTTTCTATAATTGCTTCTTGTAATTGTAATGCAACCATTAGCCAAATATACTATTAATAAAATCCTGGGTCACAAGTACTTATCTTAATATTTAAAAAAAAAACCAATATTTTTGATTTTGATCTGTGTTAAGAACATAGTGATTTTTTGTTGTTTCTCTAATAATTTTGTCTAAATAGAAGTTATATAAATGTTTTTTAAGAAAGTTGAATAAGTTACATAATATTTTTGTATGTAGTTTAATATTATTTTTTATTTTGTTAGTAACTAAAAAGTTTGCTAACCAGTTAAATAATAGGTTAAGTTTAGAATTTGCAGCTTGGCTATAGAATTATTATAATTGTTTATATGGTTTTTGTTATTGTTGTTGTTATTGTTATTGTTATTGTTGTTGTTTAGATTGTTTAAGTACAGCTTGTTGTTGTTGTATTTATTGTTGTTAGTGCTATTGGTTAGTATCAGATAGAATAAAGCTATTAATATTCATATTTGTAGTATTAGTAATTGTGTTGTTTGCTATATTTTTAGTAATAAGAATTAAAGACTTAAGTTCAAAAATAAGTAGATTGTTATTGTGATATATGTTTAAAGATTGTTTAAGTTCATGAAGTGGAAGTGCATATAAAGGCTCTTGTTTTGAGTTAATAATAGGTTGTGTTCAGGTTCAGATTAAGTATTGAGACAAGATTTATAACAAAGTTTATTATTAAAAAGTTTGGTATTGGCAACTAGGTAATGTTTATTATTAATAACTTTACAATTAATAGATTGATTACATTTAGGACAAATATGTTGATATAAAAATAATTAAAGTAAAAAAATTAAAGATAATAAAATAAGATCTGTAAAGTTGATATTATTTGTTGCTAATAGTTTTTTATTTTTTGGTTTTTTAATAACATTAGTATTTTAATGAAGTTTATTGATAAGATTTTTGTTTAAATAGAAATTTGTATGATATTTTTTATATAGACAGATGGCTATATTACTAATAGCAGATACTTGAATATAATAACAGATTTTGATACTGTCTCTAAGTTTTGTAATAATACAATTATTAGATTGTTTATTTGTAGATATTGGATATAATATTTCTGGCATATTTTTATAGATCTCAATATCAAAAATTTTGAAAATTTTTTATAAAAGTAGTCCAAATCAATAGAATCAGGTTCAAAGCTTACTAAGATTGGCATTTTGAATAAGATTAATTGGAATATTAGGCTTGTTTTGCTTAATAAGATTTTAAAATATATATAAAGTTTTAAAATAAAATAATAATTATAAACTTTGTTACAAAGTAGGATTTGAGTTTGCAAAAATATTACTGCAAATTGCTATGGCTTGTATAACTTTATATAATCTAGATAACATGGATGTGACTAGTATAACTAGTATGATACAAAGTTATAATTAGTTATATATTCAGTGACTATTGTATAATAAAGTACAGAATTTATTTTTAATAAATTAATACAAATTAATTTGTGATAAAAAGAAATCTTTTTTGGTTAAATTTAATTTACTAATATAATATTAAATAAAACTAATTTTAAAAATAATTTAAGATTACATAAAAAACATATAAGAGAGAAAATTTAGAATAAGAACAAAATAATTTTATAAAGATCAGTAGAGGAGTTAAAGTTGTTTTTTGTTATTATTTTGTTAATTTTAGAGCTATAAGCTTCTTTTTGAGTTTGTTTTAATCAAAAAAAGTGCTTTACAATTTTTATTATAACAGTATTGTAGATTAAAAAAATAATTGACAAAAAATAATTAAAAGTTTGATTACAAAAACTAAAAGCTGTTTTAGCAGTATTAAACTAAAAGTTTGAAAGTTAAAGACTTGTAACTTTCAAAATATATGTAAAATTATAAGCTGAACAAGTTTAATTAAAACATCAAAGTTGGTTAACTTAATAAAATAATTAGTTATTAGCAATTTTATTACTGATAAATTTTTGTTATTTTTGTATAAAAGAATTTATAAAAAGAGTTTTATAACTAAATTATCTATTATTGGATATATTTGCTTTAATTGTCTAATATGTAATAGATATAATATTATTGTTTGGGTTATATTTGTATGCCTTTTTGATTATTAGTTGTTTACTATTGTAATCAACAGTAAGAAATGAAAGTTTTGATTTAAAATTAATTTATAAACTTCTTTATACAAAATTTTTTATTTCTAATAATATTAAAAAATTATATAATTTTTTTTTTTTGGTATTAAGATGACCTTTTGGATCTTTTGACTTTATTTAACAATGGTAAATATGGTTCAGTAAACCATTACAGAAAGAGCATACAATTGGTTATATGTGTAACTTTTCTATATTACTTATTTAAGAAGTCTGCCTGAAGATTTTCTACCAATTGTCATACTTAATACTTCTGCTTGGGTATTCCACTTTAAACTTTTTGAACCTGCAAACTTGTTAACTTCACTGGGTCATACCTAATGCCCAGATCATTATTTTAATCTTAGAACTATTTTATCTTAAAGTAAACCTCCAAGAGTCTTCTATACTTATTTTTACAGCTGACTTAGATATTGCTATGACAAAACTAACACTTGTAGTTAGGGCTTAACTATTAAACTGCTATGCCTTTGTAGAATTCACTTAGACCTCAGCATCTACTTTATAGCATAACCCTAGTACTTTAGTATATCTTTGCCTTTTCACTTACCTTTTTACCAAACTCTCAATTTAGATAGTCTATATAGAACTATGACCAGTTCATCTGTATATTAGGTCAACCCAATATCTTTTTTCTTTGGTTCATTCTGACAGCCTGGTTGGTAGTAACTCCAAGACTCCTAACTTAGAAGTTCTTGTCTGTTTGGCTACTATAACTGGGTATTATGACCTTGGTATTTGTTTTCTGAGCTAGTCTTTATAGTAGATCTGTTGAAGATCCAGTTATCTCTTTATTCAGGTCTTTCCAAATAGATTTTTTGTTATTTAATTTTAACAGATTTATATGGCTACAAGAACTTATCTAGTGTTTGCACTGCCAATTGTTAGTTTGCATTCCTTTATGTAATCACAAACCTTGTTTCAAAGAACAATATTATATAACTTGTTACATAAATGCTCTATAACCTGTCAGTTATACTAGTGCAATCACTATTACAGGTATCTTAATCCAATTATTAGTAACAGTTGCTATAATATGAATATTATATAGGTGATTATTCAAATTTTGCTGTTGATAAGATTTGAACACCCAACTTACCACTTGGAGAGTTGACAACCTGATTACTTTATTAGGTCACTATATTCTTAAAATTATATAATTTAATTAATTAATTATTATATATAATTATAAGTAAATTTTTTTTTAAAAAAAACTTCAGGTTGTTAACTTCCAAGTGGCAGATCCAGAGTTCAAATTCTAGTGTCAATAAAAAATTTGAAAATCCTCTCTGTGTTATAGTTAACTGTCTTTTGCATTTGGTTGAAATAAGACACCTGTTACTTATATCATACCAGTATGACTGACAGGTTATATGGCATTTGTATAACAGTCACATGATATTGTTCTTTGAGACAAGATCTGTAATTACATAAAGGAATGCAAACTGGTACCAGGCAGTGCAAACCTACAATAAATGCTTATAGCTATATAAATCATAGAAACCAAGAAGTAAGACAGAAGCCTACTTGGAAGACCTGAATAAAAAGGTAACCTGAATTTTTGATGGTGCTACTATAAAGACTAGACCTATAAAACAGAGCTAGAACTTATAAAATTAGACAAATATGCTAGTCTTTCATCAGAAAATTTTTTAAAAAGATATAAATTGATATATAGCAATAAATCGATATATATCGATTAAAAAATATTAATATATATTGATTAATTTATTATATACTGATATATATCATTATTTGATATATATCAAAGTATGATACATTTCGTTATATATCAGATGATCAATTATCATCAATTAGTTTAAATCGATTTGTAACGATTAAAGCAAATAGCATATATATAATAAATATAATATATATTCAATATATATGCAATGCAAATATATATTAAAACATAAAACTGTTTACTAAATATTTATTTATTTTA